>VDFB02212755.1:0-43733 GCA_007258455.2 Sequoia sempervirens | reverse complement strand
GAAAGGCCCAAGGAACGCACAAGCCCCCGGAGGGCAGGAAAAACAAAAGGGAAACCATGGTCAATGTTAGAACGAAATTTTAGGGTAATACCGACCATGCAAAATGCCAAAAAAAGGATGGGCACGCAAAACGAGGCGCCCCTGACAGACCCAACAAGGCAACAAGAAAAGAGGGTCCCCGTTCCCAATGGGGCGTGTGTGCTGAGGGCACAACATGCACCTTCCTGCGCTTGCTGTGTTGAGAAGTTGCAAGCACCATCAATAATGAAACAATCAACAAAAACAATGTTATCAAGAGATTACCACATAACCTATAAATGAAATACAATCCAAAAAATCCACCTTGCATTTTCTCCAAGCCCCAAGCAATCCAAAAAATTTCATACTTGAATATGATATTCCAATTTCATTCATACGAAAGGTTGTACTAACCAATTTGCATTTCTTGATAACTACTATATCATTGCTTTGATGCCTAAATTCCCTACTCTCACGTTCCTTGCAAGCCAACCACTTCCACTAGCTTCCACTATTGTCATGTCTACATTAACTACAAATGCCATTGCCAACATCCTTTCAGGCATGCTTGATGTTGATCCCTTTTTATAAGTTACATCTATCGACCCCATTCAACAACCACAACATATGCTTCCCAAGTATCATATTCAACTGTCAGATGGGACACACACACACCCTGCATTGCTACCCACATAGTTCAACGAGCTTGTTTTGGAGGAGGCTTTAGTCAAAGGCTCTATTGTCCATCTCAAAGAATACATTTACAAGAATTTTTAGAAATTCATGTACGTTCACAATTACCTTATTTAATTTGCTTCTTGTTGTTTACACATGTACATAGAGTTCACTTTCAAGGTGTCCTTTTCATTGCAGGGCTATCGTAATTAATAGCTTGGAAGTAATTACAATCAAAGCCTCAATGATTGGAGCTCCAACTACTATTAATCAAGCTACAACCTGTGTGCCCTCTACTAGCTCTCAGGGGCCATTGGCCACCAGTAAAACTCCCAACACCTCACTTAATGCACCTACATTGTCAACTGATAAGCACACAATCACCCCACCTGAACCACATCCCATTGCAGCCATAATGCCAAACCATAAAATTTGGTCCATAGAGGGTCGTGCCTTGAGTAAAAGTCTAATCCATCATTACAAAAATGCAAGTAATGATGGGAAAGTCTTCAAGTTTGATTTTGTGGATAGAGTAGGGTAATCTGCTTTAATGAACTTGTAGATGTTCTACCATGTGATCGAGTCTAATTGCACTTATGTGATCTCAAATGGCCGCATCAGAGTCTAGAACACAAAATATAGTTGTGGCATCAACCCATATGAAATATTCTTCCACAACTCCTCAATCATTAGTCCATCCACTTGCATCAAGTCCACAATACCCACACACAACCATCATATCAAAAGCATTGAATCATTCATGTTATTACCTATTAACTCCCTCGTAGATGTCATTGGTGTCCTATCTATCTCTCCTACATCAACCATTCACAAAAGGGATGGCTCTGAAACAATAAAGTGTACAGGAACAATCATGTACATGTTAGGAAAAACCATTGATGTCACACTTTGGGGTAGCCATTGCAAAATCACTTGGAAGCAACTAGCTGACCTTCCCCTACAACCCAACCCACCAATTATTTTGATCAAAAGCTGTCAGATAACCTCATGGTCTGTAAAATATTTTGATACCATATTTCCTACAACCATTGTAAGCAATCCCAACTTGGTTGAAACCTCAACATTGTAGACATGGTATACCACTACAGGGATTTCCCTTCCTTGCCTCTCCCTCTCAAAGAGCCATATATTAACTGACAAATTTGAAAGTTTGATTCCTATTTCAAGTATTGTGAATCCAAGCTCTCTTGAAAAAAAAAAATGTGTTAAGGCCCGAATCACAAAGCTCCACTTAGACAACTTCTACTACCTGTCTTACCGTCACATGGTTGAAAAAAAAAAGTGTAAGAAAAAGGTTTTGCAGATTAGCCCAAGTACTTTTAAGTGCCCCAAGTGTTTTGCGGAGATGGCTACATGTGATTTTAGCTACATGTTGAAGATGGATTTGCAAGACGAGATAGGTCATCTTCTTGATGTTACCACTTTTGAAGAGCCAACAACAACATTGTTTGGAGTTTGTGTAGAAGATCTGCAACTCCTACTAGCAGAACCTACTGGTGCTAGCCAAATTTTACACACTGTTGTCAACAACGAGTTGCTACTAGCACTGTCCATCCAATCAAATACTTTTAGTGGCCGTGAATCACAAAGCATTATTATTACAACTATTAAGCGAGCTTATATTTTCTATCAAGGACTCTTTTTAAGTACGCTTGTTGTGGCACATGCACTTATCCAAAATTTGTAACCACAACAAACAATTACAAATATAATTTCTACATTTTTGCATTGTTGAATTTGAAAAACATATACATATTTCTATAGATACATGTTTCATGCTTTCTTTTGAGATACAACTATTTCGTAAGCTTTTCCATCATTCAATTGAAAACTATTAGATTACATATTGCATCAAAATTTAGCAGTTAGTGTAATTCCAATTGTGTCGAATATGTTCAATTTTTTATCCCTTTGAAGTTTTACAACATTTACTACTAAATAAAAAAACAAACAAACATTTATTTATTCCTATATCTTGATCTTTACTAAGAACCAAAATTGTCTCCTTTCAATTGATGTTTAAGCCTTCAAATGGTTTTCTTCCAATGGATATTATTGCATACATCCCAATGTCTTTAGCCTTCAATATTATAGTCTTGCTAGTTACCAAAGTTACTTCTAATTTTCAGCCTTTTATGTAAACTTACAACAAATTTCAAATGGAATTGCAACAAAAAAGAGCATGTCGTAACCAACAAGAATGCGCTCGCTACCATGCAAACAAAGACCTCATCAATTCAAGAAGACTTGAAAAAAAACAAAGCATGGTTGATGGCACTTCCACTTCCACACTCCCATCCTCCACTACAGCCTCCTAGCTCCTTCCAAACAATACAAGAAAATGAGCAAGGGCACAAAGAATGGTTGATGGTGCTTCCACTTCAATACTCCCATCCTCTGCGACACCCTCTCGTATCCATTCGACCCCAAACTTTACTCAACCCTTCCTTGCTGCTAGAAATTCTTTCTGTTCTATAGTTGACAAACTTGCAGTCATGACAACTTGTGTAGTTTGCATGGAAAAATATCCAGGTATAAAGAAAATACTAGTTCCTGGACTATCTAATTGTTATAGATGTGCATCTGAAAAATATGGCAATCGGTTCTCCAAATGGAATAACATAGATCCTGGTGAGCAACCTCCATGTTTACAAAGGCTAACTCAAGTCGAAGAGATGCTAATAGCTAGGGTCAGCCCAATCCTTCAAGTCACCTATGGAAAAGGAGGGGAACTAAAATATACTGGGCACACTATTAGCTTTCCTCAAGATATCTCTATGATTGCTACCCACTTACCTAGATGTATAGATTAATTAGACACCTTATTGGTTAATAAAAAAAAAAATCGCCAAGAAGACTATAGCTTTTATGTCAGTAGAGGTCGCATCTGCGAGGCTCTACATTATAAAACCATGCATGACCCATACTACAAATATTTTCAATTAGATGAGGCTGCCTTAGCATGTCTACCAAGTGCTACCACTAGCATTTCTGACCTCCTATCTACAACTACCACAATTACTAGCACCACACATACAAGCTCTAGCAATACCGATGCTATAACTGTCAACCCTACCAAAGAAGAGATTCAACCCTCTACTTCCTTTATAGCTAACCTTCCCCCAACACGTAGAGAAGTCAAAGAATTGAGTTCTATATTTCAATTAGGTCAAGGCCAGCCAACATTATCTATCAACTGGCCACCCCTTTCACCATCTCCCATCAATGAGTACACCACTGAAGGATTATTTGTTATGGATTTCCCAACTTTGTTTCCAAATGGCGTCGCCGCTTTCAAGTGACAATGCAGGAAAGAAGTTAAGTTACATGAATATTCTCTCCACATGCTCAAGTACTTTGATAACCAGTTTGGCCAACACCCTCACTTCAGGTACTTCATCAACATTTAAAGGACTTGCTAGATAACAAACTTGCTGAACAACTCATGCACTTTGGATCATCCATATGTGGAACACAACCATTTTGGAACCGTTGTAGAGGGGAGCTCACTGATATGGTTATCCATGCTGGTTGCCCAATGGTTTTCTTTACACTAAGTGCAAAAAATACAAAATGGCCAGACCTACACAGTATTATTCCATCATCTGTGCCTTCAAATTTGCAAGCCACTTATAAATGGAGAATACAAAATATTGTTGAAAATACACACCTAGCTGCCCACTATATGCATCATAGATTTACTGCATTTCGTGAAGAGGTTTTGGAAAAGCTACTTGGTGCAACCGACTACTGGTACATGTATACTATTGCTACCCTCACCTGTCTATATTTTCTATAGCTAGAATACCTTCTAACCAACACAAAACACCAGATATGAATGGCAACAAAGATGCTCCACACATATCCATGGTTTCCTTTGGCTACAAGCAGCACCTGATATCAATTAACTTCAATGGAACAACCTTCAAGTAGTCCAAAATTCCCTTACCTACATTGACAGGCATGTTTGTTCATGGAACCATCGATCACTACTGTCGAGGAACCAAGCAATTCATCGAACTCTAATTGATGACTGGTCAACATGATGATATTGCAATCCAACCCTATCATTGACTACACTGAACTTGTCAATTGTGTTCAATGACATAAAAAGTGTACCTTACAAATGTGCCTTAGTAGAAAGGGCCAAACCATACAATGCCATTATAAAGCCCCTTGGCCCATTCAAGAAATTTCCACCCTTCCCATTGATGAGTTTGGCTTACCTAAATTTATCGCTGCTCAAAATGATGACTGCTTGAATCAACACAACCCATCTATCCTCTCTATTTGGAGAGCTAACATCGATTGCCAGCCTATTGTCTCCATCCATGCAGTCCTCAAGTATATTGCAAAATATGAAACAAAAGAAAAGAACAAGTCAGAAACATACCACACAATTCTTTCTCATATTTCAACCAATATAGAGTCTGACAAGTTTGCCCCAAAAACTTTCAAAAAAATGCTTACTGACACTCTTGTCGACCATGATATTGGAGCCCAAGAAACTTGCCACCTCTTGCTTAAACTTCCACTCTCCCTATGTAGTAGGACTTTTGTCTCTTTAAATGTCAACCAAAAAAAAATTCAACGACTATGCCTCTCATGCCAATCAACCACCACCTCCCCAAGTAACATTGATGCTTACATGATTCATCCAATTTATTTAGAGGCTATGTCACTTTTTGAGTTCACCCAAAAGTGGACATACAAAGCATCCCAAAAGAAAGTCCAATGGAAAGAGTGCCCCATCAAAGCCATTGTTCATGTCTCACCACACTTCACCTCCATCCCTAAAAAGGATGAAATATTCTTTGAAGCATTTTGTTGGAGTGAACTACTACTATACAAACCATTTTGCAACATTCACAATGAATTTGCAATGCCCAACAGTCATATTATACTGTAACAGTGGGAGAGTTTTGCAAATAGTTACCATCCTTGGCATGTTCTCTGCACACCACTAGAGCCTTTTGAAGCTACAGATTCTAGTTCCTCTTCTATTCTAGAAGAAATAATGCACGAGAAAAAACCATCTGAGTGGCAAGTATTATTAGGCCTATACCCAAGCGTTCCTTTCCAATTTGATGAACTAGATATGATTGGTCATCATGACATTGACTTACACCATGATTGGGGTTCCTCCCAACCAAGTCTCCAACAACAAGTCCATGATACTACCTACATAGAATCCAACCACCCAAAATTTGTACTCCCCCATCTTCCCACTAGCCCTACCCAGCTTGAGTTCTCTGTCCAACAAAAAAAGGCATTTGATATAGTATTCTCTCATCTAAGTATAGGTACTTTGCAAACTTCTTTAAGGATGATTGTTCAAGGAATTGCTGGAACTGGTAAATCACACCTAATAAAAGCCATCCAATTTTCCATCAACAATTCATCCCAAGATTTCCCATCACCATTACTACTTCTAGCACCTACAGGTGTAGCAAAATTTAACATCCAAGCATCAACAATCCAATCATCCTTACGTATACCTATCAAAGATATTTCCCCCTACAAGGCCAAACACTAGCAGGCTTCTAGGAATAAAATGTATTTCATTCACTACATATTAATAAATGAAATGAGTTTCATTGGTCCCAAATTGCTCCAAATCGTTGACAAGAGGCTACGTGAAGCATTCCCCAGCCATAACCAATTCCCATTTGGAGGACGGTCAATCATGCTCTTCGGTGACCTTAGGCAATTACCACCAGTCAAGGACATTCCTATGTATGCCTCTACCTCATACGAGGTGCTCTATGGTGAAGCTTCACAATAGTAGTAACGCTAAACAAAATATTTTGGAAAATAGGAGAGGAACTAGTACAAATTACCTTCTGTACCCTCCTCTACAATTTGCAAAATGTTATACTTCAGTCGAAGATTGGAAAATTCTTATGTCAAGGTCTACCGCATCTTTACCTTGTGCAGATCAAGCTGAGTTCTTGTCGTCAATATATCTTTTCGCAATCGATGAAATGGTCTCACAACATGACTTGTGAATGTTATTATCATTGGAAACACCAATTTCCTTGTCAACTGTAGAGCAACTAAGGGGGTCACCATGCTCCAATCTAGACGAAGAACAACTACAATCTAAGGTCTTCTTATGTGTTCATCAAAAGGTAATGCTATGTTCAAATTTATGGGTGGAAACAGGCCTTGTCAATGGTGCACTTGGACAAGTCCAAGCTATCTTCTACAAGGATAGTGAACATCCACCTTCACTTCCCTTGTTTTTGTAGTTCAATTCAAAAATTACATAGGTCCTACTTGGGATCTCAATAACCCTAAAAATGTCCCTATTGCCCCTATGAGCTATGGTCTCCATCACCAAATTCCCCTAAAAATGGCATGGGCCTTAACAATACACAAATCACAAGGCCTTACACTTGAAAAGGCAATTGTTGACATCGGTAACATCAATCGGCAAGGCCTTACATTTACAACTATTTCTAGAGTCTATTCACTAGCAGGGCTTCAAATCAATCCAACCTTCTCCTTCCAAATATATGCACGCATGAATCAAAGCCCATGTGTTGCTCACCGTAAACAAGAGGAGGATCTCTTACTGGTGTTATCCAATGGAAACTCTTGAACAATCATTGATTCTACACAATCATACATGTTAGCTGCTTTGCCTATGTCATCTAACCTCCTTTACAATTTAATATGCTTGCTATCCTTTCTTATATGGTTTCAAAAAGCAACAACATTCATTTTTCCGCATGTTGGGTGAATGCTGCCATTTGTACTAACAGCTCTACAACTTTCTTTCATTGTCACAATCTTGACAATATATCAATTGACATCACTCAATTAAGGACTTCGATCATACAACATGCAACTTAGCATCCTTCAAAGAAAAAATCGCTCCATACACACATAAATCCTTCAAATTACATCCTCATGATAGTAAATATTATAGATTATTATGGGCAAATAGATTTAAAGCTTATTTAAAAAATTGAGGATTATATGTGAGGAACCAAACTGAGACACAGAAATACACTCACAAAACAGAGAATAATATTTTATTCATAAATGTTGAACTTCTTACATGCAGAGGATCTCAAATCCCCAAGCTCTGTATTACATGCAAATTACCCACTTACAGAAAATTACCCAGATCCCCTTTCACAGCATGCAAACTTCTTCCCCAAAAAGTTACCCAAAAATTAGAAACAAGCCCCTAAATAGACCCATTTCAGTTTGGAACCAAAAACAACCTTCGAGATAAGATTTTTGACGGTTTGGCGCCAAAATTACAATTTGAAATTCAAGTTTAAATTCACAGTTGAAAATTAGCACATTTCTAAAATATGCACCAACTTCCGACAGCCATAACTTTTAATCCGACCGTCGGATCTTCAATGATAATACCTTTTCGGAAAGCTCTCGAAAAGACAATTTTCCACAAAGTAGGCCTTTGGCAAACTACTTTGGCGTTCTCACAAATTTTCAGGCCCATCCGGGATCGTTTGGTGCCTCAAACTGAGCTCAGAAGGTTTTTCAGGGCAAAAAGCAGAAATTGGAACTTGAATATCTTTCAAAATTAAAATTGAGATGATCTTGACACGATTCTTTCACTGATTTGTGTATTTTTCATCTTGAACCTTCCATAAATTTTTGTCTTCCCACGACTTGAATGCAAACTTGCTAAAATGGCGAGTTAGTAGAGAAAAAGCGAGAAAGCAATTACGAGAAAGTTGGAAACTCTTATTATTGAAAAGGGTATCGGAAACACAAAAAACATCTACAAAAGAAAACAAGCGAGGAACAAAAAAATGGAAATCATCTTTTGGGTGATCGCGAATTGCCCTCCTGCTGGATGTATCTGCATCAATATATTTTCTTACTATTTATACATCGAGTCAAATCTGCATTCTAAGATAATATAATTTTACAAAAGATTTTAAAATGATTTCTAGTTCACCATTGAAAATAACAAAGAATGTTAAACTACAACAACAAATGAATACAGCAACAACTACTACAACAACAACTATAAATGTAACAATAGTAACTACAAAACTTGAACTTTTTTGTCTTATTTTATTTTCCTTCAACCATATTTATTAGTTTAAATGTGGATATGCATGGATGAATAACAGAACAAATATAATGGTTGGTTGTCATACACTTCTGACGATAGGCATATTCTTGTTAATGGGTCGTTGATGATTGCATGGTTTTTTCTCTAACTATTCTATATTTTTCTTTTGAACTACTTTCAAGCTTTTAGAGTTAGATCCTAACAAAAACATCACTAAGTTGAGACAGTGATCATATTATTTATTCCATCATATGATACAACCGTGAGAATTAAGGAATCACACTCAAATTTATTATAAAGATATGAGCGTGACTATAATGTGTTTTTCAGCTATTTTTTTCTAATTACAAGGTGAAGTTCAATGGTGAGGCAATATTATTGTAATTATGGCTACGACTATGTCATTATAATGTGTTTCCAGCTATTGTGCAACTATCACCTACTTTTATTTATTCTATCCTCTTAACTAAATTTTGTCACTACCGGCATCTTGTTCTTGTTATTAACTTATATTCAGGGTTTCAAAAATTAATATGTTTACTTCATATATTGAAACTATTTATCTGTGCTTGATTATTTATAGACTGCATTACTACATTATTTTTCAATTTTAACCTTTGAAACAGATACGTAAATTGGATATCAAATTAAGGCATTCTAGGTGCAGGTTCATCACAAGCAATTTCATTCAAAAAAGGCTTGCATTTTTTGGGTTATTTTTGAATCACTACCAACCTATCCCCAACAAAATATGAGGCCTACTAGAAATGTTCCTACAATATGTATTATAACACTTGTATCATATGAGGGCTACTACAGATGTTCCTCTATTTTTACAGTTTGACATCTTATGGTATATCTTTACAAAGTCCTCCATGGTATATCTTATGCTACAAATGTTCCTCTACTTTTAGAATGTTTGGATATTTTCATTCAAATTTTGTTTGCATTCCTCCATTAATCTAGAAACTTATCTCAAATTTTGTTCTTTCTTCTAAGATGTAATTTTTTCTATGGCTGTGGCCAACCAACTTTATCTTGTACTAATTAAAATAGTTCTAAACTATTCTTTTCTTTTTAAATAAAATACTACACTGTCAGCTTTCTGATTTCCTCTTCAAGTATTCATTCTTTACTTTCTAATAAGAAATATTTCTATATCATATGAACACATAGCTCTAATTTTCATCAGTTTTATAGTCATAACCTTATCTTATTAAGGTAGGTAGGCATAACCTTCCTTTATTAAGGCAAGTAAGCATATGGACCTGATGGGTACCCATGTGAAACCTTGAAATGACATGTGATTATGTTATGTTTTCTCCTTTTGAGAAATTTTAATCTGCTCAATAATGGGGAAGGATCCTCTTTTAATATTAACAATTGACAAGATATCTATTACAAAATTAGTTCATATAGTTCAAATTTACAGTTCGTGAAAAGTTTTGATCCCTTTACGTTGAAGGGGTGGTATTTGTGGATTTGAGGAAGATTTTGCTTTCTCTAACCTCTTTGGAGGACTAGAAGTATTTGGAAAAGTGGGATTTTGTCAAAAGGTTGTAATTTGATTGTGAAAACATTTTGATGTTTGAAAGACTAGATAGTATCTAAATAGAGATTCTTAATGTTGAAAATTTTATTTAAGATACATGTTTGTATATAAGAAACTTTTGTTAATGCTTAAAAATAATCTTTGATTGATAGTATAATTTTTTAAATATTGTGGAATTGAATTTTGATTTTAGATATTTTATGTGTAAGAAACTAGTATTTAACATTGAAAAAATAACTTTTGTATCCATATATAAGCAAATAGTATTAAGAAAATGAAAATTGTTTCAAGGTTTCAAAGGAACTACAACTAAACCACAATTCCAAAGTTAAAACAAATTTACAAACAAACCAAAATTTCAAAGTTAAAACAAATCTACAATAAACCACAATTCCAAAGTTAAAATAAATCTATCTAAACAGATGTATGATAGATTGTGTAGTTCAATATTTAGGCAAAAAACCATTTTATATTTTCCATAATTCCAAAGTTAAAACAAATTTATCAAATCATATGTATGAAAGATTTCTGTAGACAAAATTCACAATTCCAAAGTTAAAACAAATCTACAACTAAACCAAAATTTCAAAGTTAAAACAAATCTACAACTAAACTATAATTCCAAAGTTAAAACAAATTTTAGATTGTGTAGTTCAATATTTAGGCAAAAAAAACCATTTTATATTTTCCAAGCCATGTTCTATCTCTCATATTCTTTAAAGAGACATATAGCCATGTTCTATCTCTCATATTCTTTAAAGAGACATATAGTCAGTTGTAAACCCTACTATTGTTGGAAATATAAATTGCACTTTATATCAAGATAGCTTAATACATGTTCCCTATTTTCTGGTAAAAATTAAAGGTACAAAGATATCATTTTTATGCTGATCTTAGGTGAACTAATAACAACTAACAAACTTCATAACATTGATTTATATAACCAATACATAGTTGAAGGTGACAAGATAAATATTCTTAAATAATTGAAAGTTGTGTTATAAACATATGACATAAACCATCAAAGATTCTTTTATAGTTTATGAAGGCACTTTCTCTACCCACCCATCTTAAGTTGGAGATGTTACCAACAAATACTTTCCCTTCCTTTTATATGATACTTTGAACAAATACACAACATTGATTTTAAATGAGATATAATAGCTTTAAAGACGTTTATTATTTGAAAGGGATGAGAAATTTTTCCTTTTTAAAACCATCCATCCAATTAATGAAGCACTAAAGCCAAGCACTCGGAAAAATATATAGTTATTATAAAAAATAAAGGGTTATCAATATAAAGATAGAGGAGGAATGAAGTATGATGCACACTAAGACCTTTGGCCATTGCATTGATAATAAACCATTAAATTTATGTTTTTATTATAATATTTTAGATATCACATCAACATTTACCTTTTTTAAGCCATTATCATGAATATTTCATAGAGAAATTTCTTAACTTTTTTCTAAGTCATAAATGATACGAGTGCATTTAATCGCCTCTAAAAATGAACATTTCATTGATAATTGTTATGAGTACATTTGTGCAACTTTCCTTGTCATAATATTTTTTGTGTGACCTAGTTCTTTGAGAGCTATAATATTTTGAGTTTTCTATTTTAATTATAGAAGCAAAAACTAGGCATAACTTTAAAAATTGTGATTATTATAAAATATATTTTAAAATTTTTTTCTTAAATGTATTTTTCATGTATCTTTGTTATTTTTGTGTTTAATTGTGACTTAACCTACTTGTTCCAATAGAGTTCACACTTATTTTTGCTTCTATGTTATCTTTCTTTGGACTCTAATGATTTTGTGGTGTGATTTTTTTTAGGGTTTTTTAAAACTTCATTTTCAAGTTGTTATATTAAGTTGTAAAAATTGGAAAAATTAAACTTTCAGAAAGAATTCACATGCCATTCAATAAACTTCATAACACTTATAAATAATTCACCTTCCAAAACTCTTTGGCATACCCATTGCACACGAAGGTGCTATTGCTAGTTTTATTCTTTTTCGTGTAAAATTCCTATACGTTGATAATTGATGGGAATATGTTTGTTGCATCGTTCAAGGCACCCACTATTAGTGTCGTGATCTGAATCTTTCCCAAATTTTCCTTTTCTCTTCTCTCCTCGCTCATAGTTGCAATATCTTCTATGTGGACAACTGATTATAACTTTGAATGTATTTATTAATTAGTTATTGCACTTTTGTTACAATATCTTCTATGTGGACAACTAGTTGTACCTTTAACTATATTTATTAATTAGTTATTGCACTTTTGGTGTGCAATGGGGTATGCCAAAAATTTGTATGGTTGCATTTGATTTTGTGTAGTCATATTGGTTGAAATAGAGAATAGTTCACACAATCTAAAAAGTGTTGAAATGGAAAAAATATAGTGCAAATGATTATTGTGGACGTCAAATTCTACAAATGGTTAAACCTTAACATAATATCCTTATGCTAGTCATTTGAAACATATTTAAATTCAATATCCCTATGAAATACTTGACTATGATAAAATATGCAAACTAAATAAAACAAAGATAATTAAATGCAAGCATATGAAAACATAATCAAAAATTTATTTCATAGTGGATTGGTGCTATTGTGGAAAATAGCCCTTTCCCAACCCTTGATAAGCTTGATGTTGCAAATGATGGTGGACAAAATCAATTCCCAGTTTAAGAGAATGACTTTGCATGAAAATTGTGGAGGTGTGGAGGATTTGATCAATGGAGATGGTCTCTATTTAAAGATTCTCAAGCTGAAAGAATGCTTATGAGAGAGTAATGCGGGATAAAAAACAAGCCAATGAAAAGAGGCCACTTGTCAACTTGTGATAGGTTGGAGGTTGAGCACATTTTGGTCAATGTGCCAAAGAGAGGGAGATTTCAAATTTAAATTTGTGAAATAAATGTTGAGTTGGGGACATGAAAGAGCTTATTAATTGCTTTGTTGGATGTACATGTCCACTTGTTTTCAAATTCAAACTCAAGGGAATATTCCTCAAAGATGCCATGTTGACGGAAAATGTTGATTTTAATGGTGCAAGTGGGAAAAGCTAGAGGATGTGATGGGTGGTTAGGTTAGATTAATCCCGAGTTAGCTTAGCAATGATGATTATATGCTTTGACCAGCACGGCTTGAATATTTTGATTTATTTAAATCAAAAGGCATGGAAAGGTGATTCAGGACTTAATTAAATAAAGTTGATTTAATTTAATCCAAAGGAGGAGGGTGATGTTAGGATCAAGTTGATTTATTAGCCGATAGGCTATTATAGGTGAGAATTCAACCGGAAAAGTCTCACTGTCTGATGATGGCTGAGACTATTCCGGTTGGATTCTCACCTGAGACATGCCATCCGCATTTTGTTCCCTGAGAAGGCATTTTTTCCGGTTGGATTTTCACTTCGTTGACTCTGTATGCTGTCCCTCTGCACCTGGTATGGGTGTCCTGCTAGAAGTATGGGTGAAAAATAAAAGAATCATTCATATCGAACACCGTACCAGCTACTCCCTGCGTACTGTATTAATTTTACCTTGACTTTCGGGGTTTTGCGTGTGAGTTAAGTAATGTCTGCGTGTATTCCCTATTTGCCTATTTCTATTGCTTTTTCAAGTGGCCGCCTTTAGAATAAAATGGAAATGGTGGTTATGATAGGAGGAGAGCAAGGAAACATCAGAAGGGAGAGGGTAATTTCTATTTTTATGTTTCATGGCCTTTGTTGCTTTTACCAGTGGCATTGGGTTATTTCTTCAGAAGGGAGAAGGTAATTTCTATTGCAATGCAAACCCTTTCATATTAAGGCAATGGCTGTTAACCCTCCATTCTTTTTATCACTGGTGTTGGAGAAATTTTGCAGTTGAAGTAGATGTCGCTTTCCAATGTATTTTCTTGTAGGTGCACAATTTCTCTCATCCTTGCACAGGCAGGAAGGATGCTGTAAAAGCTTTGTATTTGATTTATCAAGTGGTGTAATTGATGAGTTGATGGGGGCCGTCCCTCATAGTACATGCATCGGTCACCAGGTATGGCTGGGAGCCCGCCCCTGCCATTTTAGAGGAGGAATACATCAATTTTCATTTATCTTTGCCTTTCCTTCTGTAAGCATTGAATATGGCTTCCACACACTCATCTGCTCAGCCCTCTCCTAATATTGCTCAACTGATCGACCAGATTATCAATTGCGAATGGAGGGGGAACTTTGGGATGGGAATCTCCTTCAGAGAGGAGGTCCTCTGGGTGTGTGTGTTTTTCCCAGGTTTAATCTGCTGGTGTAAACCTTGCATAGAGACGTCTATACAATGAAAGCAGGGACGTGGTCCTCATTTTGTTGGGGCCAATAGTCTAGAATTAGCTCATGAGCAGAATATGAGGGGCCACATGGGGGTTTTGAAGAGTTTTCTACGCCATTAGAAGGGTCGACTGATGGTTAGCAGCCCTGGGCATGGGTTTAACATTGCTAGAAGTCATCTACATCTTACTGCAATCCATTTCAGACCTGTACATGGTCATTTCTCGGTTTAATAATTCACCATTCTGCATTTGTTTCATGTTGCTACACCATTCTGAAAGGCGTTTCCAGGTATGAGGGTTTATGCTCGATTGAGTCTGTTTTAGAACTGTGGCTTCATATTTTTGAGAATACCAATGAAAGATAATCAAAATGATGTGATACAGTTGTTTTGTTGTGTTATTGAATTCCTTCATGCTTTTACTTCCATACTGTGATAACTCATGCAATGGAAGGACATACGTTGATAAAATGATATTAGAAAGGATGCTAAATTTGGCTTTTCATCTATTGATTGTAATTGCTTAGAAGTTTAACCAGTTTCTATAAATCCATTTTGTGCATATCCAACAAATATTGCATTCCTTGAGACCACATTCCTTCTAGGCATTCTGTCAAACAATTCCCGTGCGTTGTCTATGCTTTGTATTTTGCATACATGTCTAAGGGTTGTGGGATTTTCCTTCACTCCTGCCAATTGCTTTTTCTTGAAGGTTTCTAAAGATGTTCAATAAAATCATTTTGTGCATATCCTGCAATCACTACAATCCATGAGACCGCATCTCCTGGTGTCATTCTGTCAAACAGCCCTTATGCCTTGTTTAAGCTTCCACATTTATAGACATGTTTTCGAGAGCCTTTTTAATTGTAATGTCTGATTTAGTTCTTTTCTCCCCCTTCCATTATGCGTTGATGGATGTCCATATCTTGTTCCAAAGCTGCTATGTTCGTATAGGCAGGGATGTGTGGGAAAGGGTTGTAGAATTAGGATTTACACCTGCCAGTCGTGTTTGCAGGCAGCACGTGGAAAAAAGTTGTGGAACTTAGCTTTACTCATTCTAGTTGGTTTTTCTCGAAGTAGCTAAAGCTTATTTCTTCTTTTTAGCAATCGAATTTGTACATCTTCCATGAATATTGCACTATGTGATGATTTCAATCTATTCAAATTAATGCTTCATAGAATGGGTGCATGATTGGACGGCGACCATTTGTAGTAAACCAATAATAACCAAGGGGTTCACGATAAAACATTGACTTTCCCTGGGAATCATTATTCTGTTATGAAACAAAGGTTGTTTACTGGGAAAGTTTACACTATAAATCATTATTCTGTGAAAAAAAATGTTGTTTTCTGGGAATGCCAATTAAGGTAGCTTCTTAGATATGATTAAAAAATGGTAATAAAGGGAAAGTAAAATAAGGCGGCTCCCAGATATGATAGACTATATTCTTAATTAAGCTGGCTCTTTGAAATCTTAAAATCAAATATAGTCTTATTTTCTTAACTTTTTGAATTGTTTATTTGTTTGGTCTTCTGTATGATTTATCTATCTCCATTGCCAATGCAGGTTCCTCTTGAGAGAGGAGAGAAGGTCAAATGAACATAAGTGCTTTAACTTAAGCCCTTGGTTTGGCCCTTAAGTGTGGATTTAGGTTTCTCGCTATAGATAGACATATACAAGTAAAATGACAGAAGTTGTGTTTGTATTGCATGTGAACAGAATGCTGCTGAATGCTTCAGAATTCCAATTTGATATTATGGATTTTAAGAGCAATTTTAGTCCTCTGGCCTCCTTTACATTTGAGCTTCTATTTTCAAGTCCTTGTTTGCTAGGACTCAAACTGCCACCATGACTACAAAGAAGTATGAACATAGACGCGCCATAGAAGACCCTGGTCGTTTGATGTGTATAAACATTTACAAGTAGAATGACCCTAAGTAACATACTATGTAAAAATATCTATGGTGTATGTGTGTGAGAGAAAACTGAATGCAGTTGTATGATTGAAAATTTCATTTTGCAAATTCACGATTGTTGATTGTGAGGCAGCCTTGTGCCTCTGAGTTCCAATGCATGTGAACTTCTATTCTATCATCTTAGTTTGGTATAGTGCTTTTTGGGTGTTGTTGAAAGCCCATGTTTATTTGATGTGACCTGCATGATATTCTTGAGTTTGTTATTTGTGCTTGAATTTTGGATTTTTGTTCAACAGTAGTCTGTGCTGTGATCACGTGTAATCTAGATTAGAGTCTTTGTATTAGCTTTGTTGTACTCGAATTCCAATTAACATGCTTGGGAATGAGTATAGATAAATTCTTGGTGTTGTATCCTTCTTTTGATAAGCTCTCGAAGATTGCATTACATTTCACTTTCCTTTGGAAGGACAAAGTAGTTCACTGAATAATACATCTTAAAACCCATGCAAATTGTACATGAAACTGAAGATTGTGGAACAGAGTTGTTCTCTAGTAAAAGATCTATAAAATATAGCAATTTTCAGCTTTGGGCTCAAGTTTTGCTCTACTACATCTGGTATGGGTTTAAGTTCTTGAAACCAATTCATTTTTAGAGATATTCGATTTATTTTATAATTTAGTTAGATCCTCATCCAATTTAGCTATGTTATATTTGTTTTTAGGTCCAGTTTTGTATGTTAAACACAGTTTTCATTTATTTTCCAATATAGGGCATGTCTGCTTTATGAAATCAATATATGCCTCAGAATTGCATAATTTTCATTATTTTTTGCACCAGCATAAAGCTTTATTTCCTGTTGCTTTTACAAATTTGTAGGGCTCGGGAACTTTTCTACTACTTAAAAGGTGGAACAGTAGATTATGGAGAAGAGCACAGTGCTAAATATGGCCATGCTCAATTTGGCAAGACTTATGAGCACAGTATATTTAATCTGTTATGTTAATGGATTATTTCCAGAGAAAGGTAATTGTTAACATGTACAAATGTATTCATTAATATGGTGTAGATTTTCACAGGCCATTATCCTGAGTGGGATGAAGACCATCCAACACACTTTGTTGGTCACTCTGCTGGCACCCAAGTAATTAGACTCCTGCAACAAATGCTGGCTGAAAAAGTAGTCAAATGCCCATGGACCAACTCTTAATTTGTTAGTCATTGGTACTGTGCACAAAGAAGTAGCAATTCTTGTCTTCGTTGATTCTGAATTATCTTGTTATGCAAAAATTCAAGGGCTATGAAAACATCTCTGAAGATTGGGTGGTGAGTGTTACCTCATTGTTAGGTGCTCTCAATGGAACAACTTGTGTTTACCTGGATGGGATTGAGTGAGTTTTGCTTGTTTGTACTTGTAAATATTTTTGTGGTTTGGTTTAAGAAGAGGATTTTTGGACATCCAGACTGTGATACTGTGAATTGGTAGTTTAGTTCTACCTTCTTTCAACTGATATGTTCTTACTCATTTTCTTGGGGATCATCTAATAGACTAGAAGATGGAAGGACACTGAAGCCCATTTGTCTCTTACAGCTTTGTCGGGTGGGAGTAATTATCTATGACTGGCTGGATATCGCTTGGCTGAAAAACTACTACAATTTTGGGTTTGATCACTTTAATATGACTTGGCATAGGATTGGAATTTCAGTACTTGTGTATAGTCTTTTGGGAAATATTGAACCCTTTGCTTCAGAAGATTGGATTCTTCCGGACTTAACCCTCCAACTTTCAGTGGAACTGAATAAGAAACTCAGGACTTTCCCAAAGACCTACTATTTCAGGTTAGAACTATTTGTATTTTGGTCCTCTTTGTGGATATTCTTTTATTTAAAATAGTTATATTTCAATTTAGACAACAGCTACATTATTTCAGGTAAAGTTCATGCAAAATCTAAAGTAGAGGGTTTCAAAGATTATTGACCTTGCAAACCTTTGTTTTTGGGCTTGCAACAACTATGCTACTCAGAAGACTACAAAATTTTTTGGGGTCACTGTTCCTTCAAGTCTTTTTAATCTCTCTCAGGTTTAAACTTTCTTGTATCCATGATATTCAAGATGTTGGTATAATGCTTTTTATAAATATTTTGAATTGTTTATTAATTATTCCCTGTAAAAGCTAAACTCATGGTTGACAGAACAGTGAAACACTTCATACTACAATAATCATTAATACAAAAATGCACATATTCCCTGTATAATGCTGCCTGCTATAAATTTTTTGATTATGTTACATTCGGTTACAAGGTATATCATTAACAAGCAACAACTATACTTAATCCAATCGACCTTTGAAGTTACAAGTCTTCCTATTGTGAAACCATCATCAATTGACTTTTGCTATAAATAGTTAGTCTTAAGAAAAATGATTTACATTTTCTTGCGATTTTTACCCTGCCCTTCAATATATTGACAGAGTATATCCTGCTATCGGCGTACCCATTGCACCTCGTTGAGGTGCAAGCGCTAGTTTAATTTTAACCCATGACTTTAGAGATTGGATAAATAAACTTGATTTATTTGGTTTAATGGATGAATATGACCTAATCAATGCATTATGCCAATTTTATGCTCATATTTTTCCCTCTTTGAAGCAATGTACTTGCCGCATTGGTTCAAAGAATAACTTGTCATAATCAAAATTAAAAATTCTTCTGATTTTTCAAATGCCCCCAAGAGAGAAAGTACATCATACATTAGCCTTTGAGAGACCAGCAAAAGATTCGATTTGAGGGTCGATCTCACGATAAAGAGGTTCAAAATGGATGGTTATGGATGATGATGCAAATGAGATAGTTCTATATTACCTTAAACAACTTAAATGATGATATGATGTGATGATGGATGAGATGGATGATGTGATATACTGTGATTATGCAAATGTATGATTTATGCAAACATATGATTTATGAGATGCTTAGACTAACATATCTATATTATGATGATGATGCAAATGCAATGCATGTGAAATGATCATTGTTTCCTATTATGATATGAATGATATGTGGCATGCTGATGGTTTGTGGATGCAAGATGGATGCATGATGGATGCATTGGTGATGTTATGTTAGCTCAGAAATAAGAAATGAGATGATGACAAGAGGATCCAACAAGTCCTTGATCTGACGAGACTTTATTAGAGATGATGATGATGATAAATGGATGATGAAAATTGGATGATTTGCTTAGCAAGGATTGGGATTTTAAAAGGGCTACTTACCTTGTGTTTGATAATACACATAGATACGATGCATTAATGTATAAAGAACCAGGATGACGTTGTACCTAGTGCGATGGACTTCAACTCAACAAACAGATAGGAGTATTCTTGTTCACACTTGACATACAAAAACCTTGCTAGGACGTACCTAACAAAGCAAGTATCCACCAAATTATTTTACAAGAATGTCCAACAAGCACAACAGAAAAAAGAATAATGATTGTTGCCACATTCCTATCTCTCTAAATCATTCGTTTGGATATCATCGGGAGGTCCTTGGAATGAGCGCAATAAGAAATCAAAAGAAAAGACCAAGTATGCAAACAAGCTAATGTTCTTCATACCTTTAGCCAGAGGGATTTGTTTTGATAGGATAAGAATCCAAAGTGATATCCAAAATGATTCCCATTGTTAGAACGATATATTCTAGGACATGCATTGTATAGGATGATGATGGTTTGATAAGTTGTTTGATAGGCTATTGATATAAGGTTGACTGACATGTTTGAAGGTGATCAAGAGTTTGATTTTGTGTTTATGGTTTGTTGCTTCGATTTTGATTTTACGATTGAAGTTTTCTTTTGTTGATTGTTGTGGTTGTTTCTGTTTGTTTTGCCAAAGGATGAAGGTGACAACCAGTTTATTATGGATGATTGATTATTGCAGGTGCAAGCAAGATGAGATGGATGGATTTTTTCAAATATTTGGATATTTTTGATGTTTTGAAATCTTTTGAGGCTGTTTTTGGTATTTCTCAAGATTTTACAAATGTTTTGATTTTTGATTTTTTGAATGTTTTGGGGTTTTCTTTGTTTTTTTGAATGTTTTTGGATTTTGATGTTTTTTGAATGTTTTACTAAAAGTCTCAAGGGCTGATCAAAGATTAGCCTTGCCTACATTTAAGCTCAGAGAAGACGTAGTTCGGATTCCATGTTTTTGATGTTTTTTGACTTTTATGAATGTTTTTGGATTTTTTGATGTTTTGGATGTTTTTGGATTTTTTGCACGTTTTTGACCATTTGGATATGGATATGTGATGACGTCAGTGCTCTATTTGGGATTTTGCTAAAAACCAAGCTAAGGTTGATTGATCAAATCGATGGATTGATGATGATGATAACATTGTTGGGGATACACAATAATGCAAGGATTTGATTGATCAGGATTGATGGCGATAACATTGTTGAGGATGCACAACAATGCAAGGATAGTGTGAAGCAACACGAGGATTGAGATGGATATCCCAAGATGATGTGGGATTGATGATGATAAAATTGTTG
This sequence comes from Sequoia sempervirens, assembly GCA_007258455.2. Taxonomy (NCBI): domain Eukaryota; kingdom Viridiplantae; phylum Streptophyta; class Pinopsida; order Cupressales; family Cupressaceae; genus Sequoia; species Sequoia sempervirens. The sequence continues at coordinate 22,622 of VDFB02212755.1, read as the reverse complement.
CGGATACACAACAATGCAAGGATTTGAATGATCAAGATTGATGATGATAACATTGTTGAGGATGCACAACAATGCAAGGATAGTGTTTAAGCAACACAATGATATCCTAATGATTTCTTGATTGGATTTGATTTGATCATGATTGATGAAGTTTGGTTTGAAACAAAAGACATTTGAATGATTGATGTGACATTAATGTGCAAACTAGATGCCACTGATAGAGATTACTTGGATTGATGTTCAATGAAAGATGAAGAATGATAATCAACATTTTCTTGTCAAAATATGCCATGGGCTAGTGATTTGAATTTTGGATTACAAATGCTTGACCAATTTTATTTCATGTTTGTCAATGTTCGGATCACAACATAAGTTAGAGGATATAGATCAAGATTTATTCCTGAAGCAAGATGTAAATACCTACCTCCAATGTCTAGCAATGTATGGAATGTGATGGATGGATCCTTAGATAGGTGTATGGATGGATGGATATGGTAAGTATGCAAAGGATGGCAAGGATTATCTTGTGATAAGATAAGGTGTTCAGATAAAGAACATGCTTATTTGGATAATGCATCATGGCTCAGATAACGTTGGATAGGATAGGATCAGTGAAAATGACCCATGTCAAGATGTTTACCATAAGCAAGTGTAAAGTGTGCCCCAAACTTTCATCAAGATCAGGATAACTTGGATGATGGATGTAGATGGATAAAGATGGATTGGATAACTAGTTCATTGATAGATCCAAATTTATTATGGATGAGATGGATGGAATGTTGGATTTATTATTATGGATGGCATGAGATGCTTCCTCCTGAACTGGCACACATAGATGCTTGATTCTACACATGATGCCTATTTTCTAGGTTTTCATCATGGTACCTACCCAAAGTGCCACGAAGTGGTTTTCACTAGAGGACGATTTTTTTCTCTTTACTATTTTCAATCCTTTTTCTGATTTTTTTGTATTTTTCTGAAAGATTTTAAACTCATGTTGAACCACAAGGTGTTGCTGATGTAGATACCCCTGTCATAATGTGCCATCGATATCCTTCCTGAAGAAGTTGCTTTGCTAAGATATGTGCACTTGAATGCAAATTTTGAGATTTATGATCTGCTTCATTGATATCGGGGTTAACTTTGTCTTTGTGCGCACATTGTGATAGAGTGCCTTCTGAATCCTTATGATGAAGGGTCATTTCCAATACATGGTCAATGTGAGAATTAGATATAATGCGTGGAGGTGTGGATGGAGTGTGTTTAGGGATAAAAGATGGATTGGTTGACAGTTTGGAGCTTTTGACTCTCCAAACTTGGGAAGATGAGCAATGATGGGTGGATACGAAAGTGTGCATGGAATTAGGACCAACTACTTGATACACTTTTATAATGCCACTCTGAAATCCTTCTACTTTGATTTTTGTGGACATCCTTGATGGATACTTTTCCTTTTTTATTTTTCCTCTCTAGTTTCTTTGACTAATGATTGATAGGGATGATCTTTTCTTTGTATTCTTTGTATCCATTTGTATTTGATTTGTCCATTAAGATTTTAAAATTTTTCTTTGATAATGTTCTTTGTACTTTGATTCAATTCTTTCTTTTGACGTTGGTCCCAATTCATTGATGGGGTGATGGGTGGATGAAGATTCATGATGTGGTTGGTTGTAGTATTGACACTAGTTTCATTATAAGGACTCTTCGTGCTCCCTATGTTGACATTTTCTTGAGACAAAGTTGCCCCTAGTATTGTGGAAGTAGTACCTTCATGCTTTGATTCTTCCTGTTCTGAGATGTCTTGTTCAGTAGACATACTCTGACAAATGACCACTGTAGATGATGTTTCAATTTGTTGTTCTGCTAAATCTGGATTATACTGTTCTGTCTGACTTATTTCCTTGAGTGGAAAATACTGGATATCTTCATACATGATGTCTTCAGTTTGGATTTTGGATATATCTGATCCTGGTGTTGACAAATCTATTTGACTGTATGAATCAATAACCTACTCTTTTTGTCTAACAGTGTTAGGAATAAAGGGATTCTATTCTGAATGAAGATCATCTATGTGTCCATCCATTAAAATCATCTCATGGGTAGATGGAGGAGTATGTGCATCTTGCATAGATAGGAGAGTGTCCATTAGATTCTTGTAGTAGCTTGGAGATACAAATTTTTGATCTTGAATGATTTCGGAGTTTCTTTCATCATGCTTAGGATTAAGTTCTTGACATAGGTCAGTTTTAAAGGATGGATTGCTTACAAAGGGTTCTTGGATGTCGTCATTAGACATGGTAAGTGGTTCAATATCCTCAATTGTCAAGGTCAAGGTTCCTTCAGTATTTGTACCCATGAGGTTGAAGGATGTCAACATGTCTTGGAAAGGACCATTGCTAGACCTTGGAGAAAGATTTTGATCATGCTTTGGAATAAATTCTTGAGATATGTCCTCTAACTCATAAGGTAATGTAGAGACATTTTTAATATGATCATTGTTTGATGGATCGTGCATTATGTCGATAGGATCAAATAATCCTAACACTCCTTGAAATAGATCACTAAAGAGTGGCTCTTGATGTATGGTGAGTTGGCCATCAAATGAGGTGGAAACATCTTCAATGTGCTCATTGATGGATAGGTTTGAACATTGTTTTCAACAATTGTGGTGGAGAGATTGTGAATGTCTTCAACCATTGGGTCAAGTGATGTTGACATTTCTTGAATTAGATCATTGTTGGGTATCGTTGGCGGATTTTGATCACAATTGAAAAGTGACTCTTGACCTATGTTGATTTTATCTTTAGATGAGATAGAAACATCTCCAATGTGCTCTTTGATGGATAGATCTTGATCAATTGTTTCAAAAATTGTGGTGGGGAAATTGTCAATGCTATCACCAGTGGTTGAATGTTCGTCGGTATCACCAATAATTATCAATTTTCATGTTTGTGCTTGTGTTTGTTGGGTAGCTTGAGAGGCTTGGGCAGCTTGGGTAGCTTGAGTGGTGTGGGTAGCTTGAGTGGCTTGTGGAGCTGCTTGATATTGTTGAAGCACTTGTTGGTAGGCTTGATGTGCTTTTAGTGCGATGTTACAATATTGACTTATTGCACTTGGTTTTGGTGGTAGTGGTGGTGTATTTGGAATCGTGTTGGATGTAGTGACAAGTGGTTGAGATATACTTGGAGTGATCATGGTAGTGAGGGGTTGAGATATGATGGGTGTGAGAGTGGTGGTTGGATTGATTGAGGTGATAGGAATGGTTAGAATGACCAAGGTGATAGATCCTTGGGAGACCATATTATGATTTGTCAGGATTGATGTTGTCATTTGATTAGACACCATTTTTTGGTGTGATGTCGATGGTACTATTAAAAGGATTTGATGTGATGGATTGATTTGGATGGTCTGATTGGTGCTAGGTAAAGGGGGAAGCCCTAAACCAAGGAATGATGTTGATATGGGTAATGGTGGTGGAGATGTCTCTTGGCATAATGACTCAACTATTTTGGTAAGTGTAGCAATTTGATTTTTCCAAATTTGATCTTGATTTCGATATTGATTCCCTTGATATAGTTCATTTGGTTTTTGTTCAAGAAGATTTGGGGTGCATAGTTGTGGTTTTTGAATGGGATCATGTACAAATTGATTTTGGACATTTTTCTGACTTGGGATGATGTTCAAATTTGGCATTATAGGTTGAAATTGAACATTGTTGATATTGGGAATATTCGTATGATTTGCAAATGTATCCATCCCAAAGTTTTCTGGATTCATGTTTGGAAAACTTGTACTTGGTACATTCTCATTTGGCATGTATGGATTTGGTGGGATGATGTTGTTCCTTTGAAGGCTCATGCATTGATTGTTGAATTGGTGGATTTTTAGGTTTGGAATTAGATCTACCATCGGGAAATGTGTTCCAATTTTTGATTTGGGCATACTCACACTTGTTGTGCCATTGACATTTGTAGAATGTAATAATCCTATGTATGGATTGTATAAGTGCGAGTTTCGATAATCAATCGGCATTGTAAGGCTTCAAAAGTTCAATTGATTTGGATTACTCATGATGTATGGATCAAGTTTGTATTCCATGTTCTCCTTGTGTTTTGACCTTGTTGCAAAAGTGACCTCTAAGGTTCTTAGGACTAATGACGAGATGAAGGATGAAAAAGGGTGAATGATACGACTGTTGAACGTTTAGGAACTTTGGATCAATGCTAGACTTAGGATTTGATTTTGATTGTTTGATTTGGGTAATGAACTTGTAAACCCTAAGATGTAAGATGTGATCTTAGGAAGAACTTGTTCAAAGGATTGTTAATTCAATTAAATGTATGAGAAAGGATGTATTCCCATACACCTAACTAAACAAGGCGATTTTGATTTTTGATGATTTACCCAAGTCTAGAATGATATTTCCAAAGCTCTGAAGTTGTTTTTGAGATGGATTTTGATAGATTTTTGGAATTTGGATTAAGTTTTTGATTTTGATCCTAAATAAATCTCGAAAGGACTTGTTTACTAGACCAAGATAATGAAGAACATGTCTTTCTCTAAGAGTAATTCAAAGTCAAAAGACCAATGTTTGCATGAAAACCATATGACCAAAAGATGCCAAGCACATGTGTGGGATCCAATTGATTCAATCTTTACTTAATGGATTATTTTTTATCTCAAACACGCTCTTGATTAGATTTTGAATCTAGATGTCTAATGTCTCAACTTTCCCCTTATCCTACAAAGTGTATTATGCAGAAACCAAGGAAATTTGAGGTATGAGTTACCTATTGTTGACCTTAGTAGGAGCAAATTGAGATGAAATCCAAATGCTTAGAAGCCTCTAAAGATATGAATCCCAAGGGAAAGCAATAACATGTGAATTTTTTCAAGGATATTTGCTTCTCCTAAAGGGTTTGAGATTTGATGCTCATATTGAATGTTGGTTTTCCAATGTTTTTGATCAGCGCACTATGTTTTCAAACTGACTCACAAGCAATATAACACCCTAGCTCAATTGGTACATTTTTCTTAGTAGGCTTTCCTCATGCCCTTCGTAGAAGAGATGATTTTACATGCAACCAAGGAAAGAGTATAAAGGTATGTTAAGAATGAAGTCTTAACCTCTATACTTTAACCAAGATTGGACATGGCAAGTAACTTCTTGGAATCTAAGTTCTAATGCACCACTTTGATAAACTCGCTCGATGGATCAATTGGTCACTACAAAACAAGGGTTCTATTTCAGACTTTTCATTCATGGAGATTGACCCATACGGCGAGAGTCCCATTTCAGATCCATCTCATTAGAATCAACTGCGTGATATTGGCATTTACTACAATACCCAAATTTATATCCTGGTTGGAAATACTCTTGGCTTTAGAGTGTTACTGGTTGAGTCATTCCCATGGGTGAGTACGTTTTCCCCAAGAAAGGCGCTCTAGGATAAACAAAAGCAAGCAAAGTCAAAATCCATAACTTGATCAATCTTTGATGGCAACAAAGAGAGAGAATATATGCGATAATGCCCCCACTCACACTTGCACAAGATTTTGTTCATTTTTAAACCAAAATTGAAGTGTGGAGGAAATATTTTATGCAACTTAATGTCATCAAAAAGACTTTTGGTTCTCAAGATCACTGTGAAGCGTGAGAGAAGTGCATACACTTTTTTAGATGAGATTACTTTGAATAAGAGATTACGAAACATGAAAAATACATGTTCATTTTAAGCCTCAAAGCAATGATGAATTCGTTTTAATCATCAAAAAATGAAGTGTGAATTTTTCTTGTTCAATTTTAGCCAAATCCAAAAGCTAGTGAGTTTCTAGAGTTCAATTTTAGCCCAACTTTGAAAAAATCAAAACAATGATTGATTTTAAACCCCAAATTGATCTAGTTGGTCAATAAAAGAAAATAAAAGCAACAAATGGATGCTATTAGATTAATATAATAAGCATTAAGAAATGCTTTTTCAAGTTCAATGTACACTTTTTCAACTCCCATCAGCTTGATGTTTTTGGATTCCTTCGCCTACTACACCTTCATATTTTGCAACTGATTCTTTATGCAAACCCTTCCTGCAAATATTACAAAGCTAAATATTAGAGATGAGATTTATTTCAAAGGATTAATTACAACAATGCATTATGAAAAGAATTACCCCTGTCATGCAAAGTCTATGAAAAAAAATTACTAGACAAATCTTATAAGTGGCTATTTGATTAAATGACAACTTGATAAAGTCTTTCAAATAACTATGTGTGCGATATTTCAACTACTTTTTTGCTACAATCCTTTAAAATTTTCAACCAAAGTAACCTAGTGTTTGTACCCTCCGAGATACTCTCGAATCCTGTGTCGTGTACAAAGATTACAACAATCCAAGTTTTTTTTTTTTAAATGCAAAATCTGAGAGGATGGGATCCATATCCATGAGAGTAAATTAATGACGCCTCTTCACCTACTTTAAATACTTTATCACTATGTTAGATGTCAGTGCATAGTATAATAGCCATAATAAAAGATTAGTCAAATAAAGCACATCACTTCAAAAAATTTGAAGAAACATCACGTGAAAGGGAAGATTGGAAGTTTTTTATTGTGCTTGGATGTTGTTGACATTTTGTGAGGGAAGTACTATAACATATGGTGGGAAAAAGAAAAAAATGTCAATAAATTAATAATGCCTCTTCCCCTGTGCGCAGATGGTAACTACTCCCAAAAAATTAAATGCATTTTCCCCTAGAATCATGACTAATGTGTTGGCATGGCATAGGAAAAAGAGACTATTTTAAAATGGTAGAAACTAATCTCATTATTGCTTGCAGCAACTAACATTTATTAAGGAGACAAATCATTTACTGGCACAACTTTCAGTAAGCCCTCTATAAGCGTTGAAAAATAGAAAGGTAGATAGCATTGATAGCACACCAAAATTTTCAGTGCATAGGTTTCTCAAGCACCTGCTCCATCCAAGCAAAGTAGAAATCTGCAAATTGGTTAAAACTTCCAACATAGATTAACATGGTTAGCATTTAAAACAAAGAAAATTATGAACATCCCTATGAAATAATGAAACATGTTAATCATGCAATAAAATGAAACAATGGAAACTAAAAAAAGCATATAAAAAACATGATCCAACTTTATCTCATAGTGGATTGGTGCTATTGCGGAAAATAGCCCTTTCCCAATCCTTTGATAAGCTCACTAATGAAATTGATATGAATATGATATGAAGATGGTGTGGACAAAATCAGTTCTCAAATGAAGAGAGTGACTTTGCATAGGATTTGTGGATCAAGTTGTGGAGGAATTGATCAATGGAGATGGTCTTTATTTAAAGATTCTCAAGCTGAAAGAATGCTTATGAGAGAGCAATGTGGGATCAAAAACCAGCCAATGAAAAGAGGCCACTTGTCAACTTGTGATAGGTTGGAGGTTGAGCACATTTTGGTCAATGTGCCAAAGAGAGGGAGATTTCAAATTTGAATTTGTGAAATAAATGTTGAGTGGGGGAAATGAAAGAGCTTCTTAATTGCTTTGTTGGATGTACATGTCCACTTGTTTTTCAAATTCAAACTTGAGGGAATATTCCTCAAAAATGCCATGTTGATGGAAAATGCTGATTTTAATAAATCAATAAATTGATTTATTGGTGCAAGTGGAAAAAGCTAGAGGATGTGATGGGTGGTTAGGTTAGATTAATCAGGATTAGCTTAACTTAATGATGATTAGATGCTTTGACCCTTTTGACTTGAATATTTTAATTTATTTAAATCAAAAAGGGATGGAAGGTGATTTCAAACTTAATTAAATAAAGGATTGATTTATTTAATCAAGGAGGGTGATGTTAGGATCAAGTTGATTTATTTAATTTAAACTGATGAATTTTGGAGATTGATAAATAAACTTGATTTATTTGTTGAATGGATGAATTGACCTAATCGAATGCATTATGCCAATTTTGCGTGTCTACAATTATTAGCCATATTGTATGTATGCAACATATTAGAACAATAGATGAAAAAAAAATTGAATTCATGTGTTTTTCATGGATTGTTTAATTCAGATTCTTGTTTAGTTTGATAGAAGAGATGCCCCACTTTGATGGAAGAGATACCATTGATCAAAGGTGGCAACGAAGCACCAAAGATAAAAATTTCTAATAATATATATTATAATAAAATATTAGATGTGTTTTTTATTTAGTAAATAGAATAAAATAATTATAATATTTTTTATTTCTATAATATACTTATATAATAGAATCAATAATAAAATATAACTATAATATATAAATAATTTATTGTATTAATAACTAAAAATAATACAATATAATATAATATATTTTATAAAACATTATATGAAATTTTTTATTTTGTAAATAGAATAAAATAATTATAATTTATTTATTTATTTCTATAATATACTTATATAATAGAATTATTAATAAAATATAACTATAACATATAAATAATATATTGTATTAATAACTAAAAATAATATAATATAATATATCATGATTTAACATAATTTGACACTAGGGATTCAGTATATATTTTAGGGCACTGATTTTATCTGCAAAATAGGTAACACTATTCAGAATAGAAAAGATAATTTGATCTAAATTTTTGCATCTTGACATAAAATCAAGTTGAACTTGAATCTCCATTTTTTGTGGCCACTGCAACTAAGCGGTAGAGGGAAATATTTGTTAAAACTTACAGGCATCCCTAGCATTGTACAACCATAGACCACAACCCAATAAACCAGATATGACTATGACAATCACATTAACAAAGGAAGCACAATTGCTCAACTTTAAACTTGAATAATTGACGTTGGAGATAATCCAACACACTCTTGGTATGCTATAACAAACTATACATAGTACAACCACATCAACACAAGGCACGTAACAACTAGGTTTTAAACTTGAATTGGGTTAGAAAGATTACATAAAAGGCTGATATTCACTATTTTTGCGAACACCTCACTTTATCTGTGTAGCACATAAACAAATGGCTAGTAAATTGATGCCATCTCATCGAAGGTTTAGAGAAAATATATGAGAGATTAAAATAATGTGATTGTTGAGGGGAAATGGATATTTGTGGTGACTCAATAGATATCCACATTATCATTTATTGAAAGACGTGGAGCACAAATGGGTTATTTCAACACTCCCATCTTACACTAAAACCACTGTGGAAAAGACTACTCTCATTATTCATAGAGTACAATTTTGGCTTAGATATGCCACATAGTACCATTAAAACTTGGAGTCGACTGGACATTTTCCACCTGTAACTAAAAAACTGAGTACCACCGTAACAAATTTGAATTTTGCTTTAACTATACCACAACAAGAATTTCCATCATTCACTTATCTAATATTTATAATGCAATAAACAAGACAGCAGCTAAGCAGGAGTGAGTGGGGGTAAACTCAATGGTTAACAGAATAAAAAACACATAGAGAAACAAGCTATGAAAGTTGCACATAAGAAATATGTGTATGTGCATTCAGTATATCATGTTGTTATAGTTGCATTATAAATACAAAAAAATGATACAAGTATTTGAACACAAATTCATTATTTAGGTTAAATGAATGTATATAATAAATAAATTAATCTCAAATTAGTTAAGTTGACGACTTCAAAGAGAAGAGGAAAAATATGAAAAAGCTTAAAAGGAAGGCGGTAAGCAAAGAGATTGCAACAAAGGTTCAATTTGGAAGAGCAGGTTGAGGCTAAGGCTATGGAAAAGGAGAGGAAGGACTTCGAGGAGCATGAGAGAAAAGACTAGAATGTTCAAATAGAATTGAACTGTAGATTTTTGGAGCTAATGGACTCCTTAACTCTTATAGGGTTTTGCACCTAAAAGGAGAGAGATTAGATCCAAATATGCTTACTAGTTCATTCAAATTAGATTGTGTGTGATGTTGTATGAGCTAAATGGAATGATATGAATGCAACTAAGCTAAACAATTGAATGATTAAACATGAAAAATCTAAGAAATAAGACTTGTTTGAAAACACATTGTATATTGCTAAAATGAACTAAATGGATGAAGTATGCGGAATAGAAAAAGATGGATGAAATCAGAGTGCACCTAGAGGGAGAATTATGTCACTGGAAGATTCTGGAATATCTTAGAAAATGCTATTAATGGCCATTGGGACTCATTTTCCATGCATGGCGAATTAATCCTGCTATAAGTAAAAACTTCAGGAAACGTGTTTTTGACTACCGGGGACTGAAATTTGAGAAAATAATTTTTCAAGCCTATAGGTGGGACTCATTTTTGATGGGTGGAAAATCAGTCCAGCTATAGAAATCTAAAAAATCAGAGGAAAATTTTGTGGAGTTAGATCCACAATGTTGTCTCCTACAGGGCTCTGCTTCTAAAACTGCTAGATTTAGGTCTGAAAGTGACTTTTTGTTGATGTCTTTAACTGAATGAAGAGAAGAAGAATTGAATGAAGTTTTAACTTGATATTCAATGATTTCCAAGCTTCCAAAAGACCTAAATCTACAAACACACAAGAAGAGATGAAGAAATGTTGATTGTTAAGGCATGGGGGTTTGCCTTAGTCAAACCCCGTTTAGGTAATTAAACCAAATTGATGAAAGAAAGGAATGAGACATGCAATAATGGAATATATTACCTTTCCATGATGATTGATCTTAAAATCCTACAACAAAACATGTAGAATCAACCCTTGAAAGTTTGAGAATTGATCTTTTAATGCTTTAAGTCGCTTGACAAAAGATTAATTAAAAGGAATAATAAGAGATTAGAGATGATGAAAAAGATGATAGAAGATATGATATTAGAAGAATATTATGAATTGAAGAGGAGATGTCAAAATGAGGGGGGAAACAATTATTTATACAATTATGTGCCTTACTAACTATTCACACCTCATCACAGGCCAAGATCAAGTGATTTTTAAATAACAACCTAAAAATAATTTAAAAATATTTTGAATTTGGGGCCAAGGGGGACTCATTCACCGCCCATGGTGAAATGGTCCCACCTAGGACCTAAAAATAAGTGTCAGGAATAATGTTGTATTTAATGTTATTTATCGGGTTTACATTCAAAAATACATTTAATTAAGTCATGTAAGGGCATAAATGGGTCAAATAAGTCATAAGAAAGGTGTAAATAAGGAGATGTGCCAAGAAAAGTGTGAAATCTTGTTATAATAATTTACAACACTTTAAAATAGGACTTAATAATGAATAAAAGGGAATATTTAAATGAATTATAATAAAAAGAGTCTAGAAGAGTGTAGTTCAATGTCTTAGAACACTTCACAACACCTTCACAAGATGCCGTTAAATACATTTTATTTAATTTGCAAGGGTCCAAGACCTAGCGTGGATGAATAAAATACTTCACAACACTAGATTAAGGCCTCATTTTAGTCAATTTAATCATGAAATAATGCATATCAAGAAAAGGGTCCATTTTTCTATGGCACATTTAGCCCCCACTTTTGTGAGAGGATGAACCTATTTCAAACTCAAACTAAAGTAGACAGTCAAGAGAGATCCACATGTACATCAAGCCCCCAAGATACAAAATCATACAAAGGAAAGATATAAAGAGAGACAAGATGAAAAAGATGTACTCACTCTGGGGCCACAAAACTAGTTGTCTGCGTGGTGAGAAGGCCCAAAAAAAAGAAAAAGGTGAGAAACATACGCTAGTTGGTATGGACTTACAAACACAAAAGTGGCTATGGGGAAAAGTCATGTCACTAGTTGGGCTTCCCGATCAACCATGTTAAAGCTATACTGCTTGATAACTTTAACAAGGCACCACAAAGAAAAATGCTAAAAAGAAAAAGTACCATAGTCATGCAAGTTGTGTTATGCAAGGTGGCAAAAATGCAAAGAAAATGTAAAGGAAATGTAAAATATATTCAAAGGGATTTTGTTTGATTCATGCAATTGTCTCATCTTAGGGAACATCATGTTCAATGTCTCCAAGAGACCTTTGGATAATCTCATCATGGGAAACATTGTACCTAACACTTCCGAGAGAGGGAATCGCAGGAAAAAGAAAATCACAAAATGAAATGTGAGTGGTGATGTATGCTCCCACTTTAAAGCTAAACACAATTTTTGTGAGCAATTGATTTAAAGTAGAATAAAAGAATGAAGAAAACATGAGAGCTTACGCAAAAGGCCCTATGCCAAGTCATGTTTGCGAGAAGCTACACCATGAAAGAGAAAAGTATGTCATATGCTAGCCAACTTAAGGCATTCCATCCACATCCCAAGCTTTCTTTTATTTGTTCATGAAAAGTTAATGGCTAGCCAAAGAAGGTAATGAAAAGTAACATACAAGGACAAGCTACAAGACCACTTGCCCCCACTGAATGCAGGACAAAGGTGAGCTGAAAGGATTGATGAAATGTATGCTAGAGTGAAAATTAATAGCCATTAGAGGAATTAGATTCCCCAAAATAGGGAAGCAGACAAAACTCTTGAAAATGTTGCATTTTACAACTCAAGGCATAACATTCATTAGTGGTGTGACCAAGAACTCTATGGTATGCACAAAATGAAGTCTTTTCATAACATTTCTTACAGGTTTGTGGAGGGAGAGTGATCAAGTTATCATGAAGATTTCTTGTCAATATACCTTCTTGATCAAGAGGATAAGGGTATGTGTAGGATCATCATGGAAAAAATAGGCCCTTAAGTGGAAAAAAATTTAGAAAAATCAACATTAGGCAACTTGACGTAAATATTTGAATAAGCATTCATATTAGTTCAAAATATGTAAGAATAGAATCTATAGAAAATTGAATGTAGTTTCTAAACTACTAGGTTTTTTTTTTTTTTAAATCTATTCTAGCGAAATTTTCAATTTCAATGCAGTAGTACTTAAATTTCAAAGGAAAAAATGAGAAGTAGGTGTGTGTCCTGACCATCCTAACCACGCGAAATGATAATATTTTTTTATAATATTTTAGATATAACTAGAGGACTCATGTTTGGATGTGATGAATATTTTTTTGTAATGTTTTTCCAAGTAAATAATTAATTATAAATTTTGTATTAAAATTTTAAAAAAATAGAAAAACTCGTATGTCTAACCACCTTAACTTGGTCAAAACTTCATGAAATTCAATTTTTCTTTTTTTAATCCTATAGTATGTGAATCATAGAATGTGATTCATGTTTTGGATTAAAAAAATGTGATACTATTTGAAAGCTATAGATTTTTTCAATCAGCCTATCAATTAGGACTTTAGTCATAATTCAAATAGAAAATGAATAATAATTAGTTATTAAATTCAAAGTAAATCATAATTTATATTGGTGGAAAGCTAAGAATATCCTTTAAAACCCCTTTTTATTTCATTAATTTTGGGTAAAAAAAAAGTCATCAGTCACATACCCATCATATTGCCACTTTTTGGCCCATCATAATCCTGCACATACCCATAAGGTGGTTGTGTGATTGGGGTCAAAGATAAATATTTTTTAGGTGTCATATTTACACAAGAATCAATAGATTGTGAGAGTTTGTCATCTTCATTATACAAGGATACAAATCTAACGAATTCAAATCATAAATGGTAGTTTGAACATTGAGGGAAGGATGATATTCAAGACCACTAGTTTGTAAGGATGATGTGAGATTATTGAGGTTGAATGAAGGGTGGTGAAGAATGAGTGAATTATCAAGATGTCCTATAGGATATGTATGAGGTTCATTGATTAAAGGGGATCCAATGGACACTTGTGCATCCATATCCTTAGCATGCTTGTTTTGATGTATCTCAAAGAAAGGGCAATCAAGAACCACTTGTTTGCCATAGTCCAATGCTAGGATATTTTCCATAGGAGGAGAGTTTGAAGAAGAACAACAAGCCACATATTCTTGACAAGTAGGGCTTGGGTCACATAAAATAACTTCATTTCCAATATGGGAATGATCAATGATGGAAGTATGAAGAGGGGAATGAGGAGGAGAGAGTGCTAGGTGAGTGTCCATTACCATTAAGATCTCATTCTCTTGGTCCATATTATCCACCTACAAGGATAGCTTGTAATATGTTCATCTAAGTTTGAGGTTTGGAAAGAAGCTTCATCACAAGTGGAGGAGGTATCAAGAGAACAACTATGGTTGTCAAATAGATCCTCCCATAGGATAGGGACATTAGGGAAGGGAGGATCAAGGGTGTCATGATTTTTAATAAGGGTATCTTCTAACACCAACACATCCTCTTTACTTCGAGGAGGGATATTAGGAGATGAACAAGATGGAGTATCATGACCATGGAGACTTGGTAAGGTGACATTTAGGAGTGTGTTTATGATTTCATTCTCTTGTTGTGCAAGGTCATCCAAAGGGGAATAAGGAGATGGACAATCACTACTTTCAAAGCTTGTAACTTATCGCATCTCAATACCTTCATCACTAGTAGGAGACGTATCAGAAGAAGAACACATATGTGTGTTAGGATTGTCAACATTACCATTCTCACCAATGGGAAATGCAAGATTAAGAATTGAACTAATGGATTGTGTCTTAAAGTTCCTATTATAGTTATCAAAAGAAACTCATAAAAGGGGATATTATGCATGTTAAATCCATGTTTAATAAAATCAAGAGCACATCTTGTGAAATAAAACATGTTGAAATGAAATAAAGTACAATGCAATGAAATGTTGAGTTTTGGAGAATGTGAAACAATCTAAAAATGAAATGTGGTGAGTGCAAAAGGTGAAATGAAACAATCCATGAAATGAGCTATTTGAAGTGAAATCTAGTGAAAGGCATGCTACAAAAATGCAACTAACTAATATATACAAGTTAAGGCACCAATTAGAAGCCTAAAAAAAAATTTCTAAATTTTGTAAAGTGTTGTTTCATGGGTCAAAAGGGACTGATTCGCCCAAGGTCTTGAATGATGCCTAGTATGGACCTTTTTCAAAAATTTTAGAAATTTCAGACTGATTTTTAAGAATTTTGAGAGCCAATACATAGAACTAAATGAAAAATGCATAATTTTAGTAAATCTAAATGAATTTAGATGCAACAGATGAAACCTAAATGCACTTTTTATGAATGCAAGTTTTAAAACCTAGAATGCAAATAAATCATGCAAATCCTAATGCAAGCTCAATGCAAGCCTAGATCAAAAATCAGACAAGAAATTATTCTAAAATGTAGGTTCACCAAAATGAATCGTATAATTTTGGACCCAATGGATTCTCTAACTCTTATAGGGTTTTTCACCTAATAGGAGAGAGATTAGATCCAAAAACGCTTAGTATTTCATTCAAATTATATTGTGTGTGATGTTGTATGAGCTAAATGGAATGATATGAATGCAACTAAGCTAAACAATTGAATGATTAAACATGCAAAATCTAAGAAATAAGACTTATTTGAAAACACATTGTGTATTGCGAAAATGAACTAAATGGATGGAGTATGCATAACAGAAAGAGATGGATGAAATCAGAGTCCACTTGGAGGTAGAATGATGCCACTGGAAGGTTTTGGAATGTATCAAAAACTATTGTTAATGGCCATTGGGACTCATTCGCCATGCATGGTGAATTTGTCTTGTTGCAGGTAAAAACTTTTGGAAACCTGTTTTTGACTATTGAGGACTAAAATATGAGAAAATCAATTTTCAAGCCTATAGCCGAGACTCGTTGACCATGGGTGGAAAAAAAATCAACCTATAGAAATCTAGAAAGTTAGAGGAAAATTTTGTAGAGTCAGATCTGCAATTCTATCTCCTATAGGTCTTCGCTTCTAAAACTGTCGGATTCAGGTCTGAAAGTGACTTTTTGTTGATGTATTGAATTGAATGAAGAGAAGAAGACTTGATGAATTTTCAATTTTATCTTCAATGGTTTCCAAGCTTCCAAAGGACCTAAATCTTCAAACACACAAGAATAGAAGAAGAAATGTTGATTGTTAAGGCATGGGGGTTTGCCTTAGTCAAACCCAATTTAGGTAATTAAACCAAATTGATGAAACAAAGAAATGAGGCATGTAATAAGGGAATAGATTACCCTACCATGATGATTGATCTTAAAAATTATTTTTGCAACAAAACATGTAGAATCAACCCTTCAAAGTTCGAGAATTGATCTTTTAATGCTTAAAGTTGCTTGATAGAATATTGATTAGAAGGGTAAATAAGAGATTAGAGATGATGAAAAAGATGATAGAAGATGGTCTCAATTAGAAGAAGATTATGAATTGAAGAGGATATGTCAAAATGAAGGGAAAAAAACTTATTTATACAATTTTGTGCCTTACTAACCGTTCATACCTCATCATAGGCCAACATCAAGTGTTTTTTAAATAAAAACCCAAAAACAATTTGAAAATATTTTGAATTTGGGGCAAGGGGGACTCATTTTCCACCCATGGTGAATGGGTCTCACCTAGGACCTAAAAACAAGTGTCGGGAATAATGTTGTATTTAATGTTTTTTTGTTGGGTTTACATTAAAAAATACACTTAATTAAGTCACATACATATTGGTTAAAATACATCAATGGTATATAACATAAAAACAACACATGAAATATCTAAAATGGAAAATAGTATACAAATGAAAGGGAACTTCAATTTATTTTTTCTTTATGCCTAATTCACATATATAGAGTTGTATGTGACCACTTTTTAGGCAACTATTGTTATTTTGTCCTTTTAATAGTCATAACCTTGGACCTCACACTTTACAGCTTAGAATTGTGGTGGTTGAACTATAGGATTTCCACACATTGTATTTGAGGTTTTTTACTTTGATGCTATATAGCAAACTTTTCAATGAACAAAAGGTCATCATAATTTCAATTTACTACTTGCAGAATTTGATGAACTTCATTTATGGTATCTAATGAATCAAAGCTGCTAGTAGTCTCTTTCCCACCTACAATGCCTATATGGGGGAGAAGCTACATAGGACAAGCACCACCAAAAGGCCTGGGTTGATGAGAAAAATGGAGGGATCAACCATTAAAGGACTTCTAGACAACATTTCTCCATATATGTCCCCAAAAATTGAAAAATACACTCGATTGGATACTATTTGTAGCCAAGATAAAAAAAACACTGATAAAATCTTTAGAAATACCTCACCAAGGGCCACCATGCTTAGTACCTTTATGTTTGTAAGGATAAATCCTAGTGCAAGGATGAATGGCAGAGAACTTAGTAAGTCAAATTGCAGGAAAGAAAAAGATCCATATAGGAAATGTAAAACAAGTGTTTGGTTATCTTGCATTGGTGGAGGAGGTTGCATGGCTTACATGTTGCAACTCTATGGAATAAAAATATAGTTTGAAAATTCTATTATAGTGAATAGGGTACTGCTCATTTCTTGATTGTTCATAGTGGTGGATATTATGGAATCCAGTTTGGAGGAAAGTATGGATTGATACTCTACAAATGTGGTGTTTCACTTGAGTTTCCATGGGATAAAGTCACAACACTACTTTTCTAGATTGTTTGGACAACTAAAAGATACTGAAAGAGAAAATCACTTGTACAATTCAATATTCTTTAAATTCCCTGATTATGTGGATGCATATCTATGTGAAGAGGCCATGGATCAGGCTTGAAATGAATTCCAATTAAGCTTGGAATAGATGGGAGATGCACTTAAGGTGGATAAATACTCAACAAGTGTTTTGTTTTTGCTTGGAAACATGGGACTGAAAATACATGTCTAGCTTAATGTAGAAAAAACATGTAAAGCTACATAAAGTGAATCAGTTGTGAAGAATTCTTATGTTGACATTTCACTTAGGAATTAGAATTATCTTGTAGCTTTTTGCAATGAGAAGTGGGATCCAAAGAATGAGGAAACATATCTTGAGGAGGCTCAAGGGATGTCTTGAAGAGTGTAGACACAAATTTGATTTTTTTATGCTATAGGTGGGGCAGATATTGTGCTAGCTAAAAGGGGTCAATTTGATATTGCAAAGTGAGATTTTACATTGGTGTATTCAAAATTTCTTTTTCTTGGCTCAGGTTAATTTTCATAGTTGGTGAAAATTAATTAAAGAAGCTACAGACAGAACGACAGTTGAAGATAAAAGCCAGGAAAAAAAGGATGTTGAAAATGGTTTGTAATCTAAGAAGGCATTTCTCCATTATGTCTAGGTGTTGGATCAGCTCTGATATGGCCCATTCTATAGTAGAGGAGGATGTGTTTGTTCTTGTAGTGAAGAGGTCTTGCATGGATTCATTTTGTAGATGAATTAAACACAACCATAAATAATTGATTTCTCATTTCTCTTGTCTGCTCACAATAATAATTAAAGAAAAAAAATTGCATATGTAAGGAAGAAAATAAAGTAAACCTAAATGTCCTCATTATTAGGATCTTGGCCATAATTTTCATTTTAATAAACATACTATAAAACCCTAATTGAAACCTTATTTTCTCGCTATAGCTCACCAAATTGGAGAAGTGAAAGACCAAGACCAACAAGGAAGAGTTTGGAGGAAAGGAAACCAATAGCAGTGGGGAAAGTAGCCAAAAAAAACTAAAAACAACCAAAACAATGGAGAAAATGATTAATAGTTGATATTTTATTTATCATTTTGCATTGATATGGATGACACGCTAGCAAGTTTTATTTGAAGAAGACACATTAATACCAACGAGAAAGTAAAGAAAAAAGTGTGAAAAGTAGATGATGTGAGAAGCTGTGATGGTGATGGTGTGAAATGTTGGACTAAATATCAAACAATGGGCAAGCATTCATTTGTCTCCAGCCTTCTCCTCACCATGGATTTTGAAAATTAGTTTGCTCTACTTCAGATTGGATATGCCTTTGGTGTAAATTAAAAAACTTAATTAAAATAAAATAAATATGTTACAATACTCACCCTTAGATTATTTGAATATTATAATTATGGGAACCAAAACTCCCTTTCTTTATCCAACAAATAATAGGATATAGAGTTTATAGTACATATGAATTTATAATTTTAAAAAGTTTGTACATAACATATCTAAAATAATATAAATATACTATAATTATAATGTTAGTGAGGTGATACCACATTAAAAGTGGTATTTTTATTAATAAAAATTATAATAATATGTTTATCTACTGGGTTCTCTTCTTTATGACTCATTTCTACAAATATTGCCTATGCGAGTAAATTTCA
Source organism: Sequoia sempervirens (assembly GCA_007258455.2). Taxonomy (NCBI): domain Eukaryota; kingdom Viridiplantae; phylum Streptophyta; class Pinopsida; order Cupressales; family Cupressaceae; genus Sequoia; species Sequoia sempervirens. The sequence continues at coordinate 3,426 of VDFB02212755.1, read as the reverse complement.
AGGTACTTAAATATCTGAATCATTCCACGATGGTGATAATTTTGGCTTTTAATTTTTTTTGAGGATATGCATAAGCCTTAAACCTTGGAATCATTTAATTAAGAATAAAAAAATTATTAAAATACTTATAATAGAAAAATATATCACAATAAATATGAGTGAGCTAATGATGGAGCATGAGCAAGAGCAAGAGCAACCCCCCAATGGGAATTTTTCAAAATTTCTCCCTTGAAATCAATAGAATTTTTCCTTTCCTTGGCTTTAGGGAAGTTCAAGGGTTGTGAATCCCCACAAAGGCGTTAAAAAGTCAAGGAAAAAGGGTGTTTAGGGGCCCCCAACAAGCATTTTTTGAAATTCTACACTCAAAATCATCAAAAAAATTTCTTCCAATTCTTTTAGGGATGTTCATGGGTTGTGTATCCTCAAAAGGGCATTCAAAAGTCAAGGAAAAAAGGTTATCAGTGGACTTTGACTAGAGTTAGATTTGGGAATGGTGTGCATCAGTCCTCGAGAGGGTGAAATTTGATCATTACTCTTTGGTGGTCTATATTTTCTGCTTGTTTTGGTGGGCCTCCCCCATGTTTCCCCATGCTTCCCACCTCAAAAATTCTGTATCACTCTAGCTTTCTCTCAAAACCAATGGAAAAAATCTGCTGCCACTTTCCCCAACACTTTTTCATTGGGAACAAAACCTTAAGCAAAAGCCAATAGAAAGGAAAATAAAATTCCTCAGTGTATGCCCATCTTTGTGTCTTGACAACAAAAAAGAGGGGTCTCCAAAGTAGATTTTCTCCAAAAGCACCCTCTGTAGCCTTCCCTACCACATTTTTCTTCTCAACTGGATACCAAGTGCACATCTCTGAAGACCTACTATTCCCCTCTATGTCTATCCTCAAAAGTCACACACTTATACATAAGATCTTTAACTACATCTTATCCATTAATTCTTTAGAAAAATAGGTTTAGGATTAGTGGTCGAGGGCCTCATAAGTTATCTACACCCTTGAGGGTATGGGTTACTTTCTTGTTATTTTCAACTTTATAGCAAAACCTGATAAAGCCCTTAAAGAAAAATATTGAGTTTTTAATGGGAAAATTTTGTGCCTCCAACCCTAGACCTACAAATTCAACCCTAGTTTTCTATTAATTCAATATATACCATTCTAGATCTAGATGCAAAATTTACCTCTTGAATATAGGGAGCCCCTAATCCTAGAATCCCTAGTTAATTCTATTGGCATCTTCGAGAGAATCAATTCATATTTTATCAAATTATCATGCAATCCAATCAAAATTTTTTTCCTTTTAAAATCTTAAAAACCACTCCCCAAATTCTTGGCCATTCACTCCAAGTGCAAAATCTATAAACAACAAATTGAGCTTGAAAATATTGATACTTGATGTTCCCCTTGTCAATCCCTTGACCATACAACCTCACTTTGGAGTGAATGGCCAAGAATTTGGGGAGTGGTTTTTTATCCAAAATCAATATGTGTAGCTCAAGGTTCTCTTCTCAAAAATATAATATTACATACCTTTTCTCTGGTCAAAAGAAAAAAAAAAACCCCACACGAGCGTCCTGTTCTTCAAAATTTCCAAACACATGTTGTTCCCCACCCCTCTAGCTAGAATGTTTCTAGAAAGTCAATGAAAGTTCCACTAATTGTTAACCATAACAAACAAAAATACCCCCAAAAAGTAAGAAAACTTGGGATAAAAGAGCTACTAGTATCCAATCTAAACTAGTAAAAAATACTAGATTGAGGAGGGCCTACTGCTCTCCTTAAGGGAAATGAGATTTGTATCTTGGAATGTTAGAGGCATGAATACCCCTAAAAAAATACCCTTGATAAATCATAATTAGTTATATTCTATTCAAGGAAGCATTATTATGCTACAAGAAAAAAAAATCACTATTGATCAAGCACATGAAGTCCTTAGTAAATAGTAGAAATGGAAATTCTCTCATTCTCTAGAAAAGGGAGCCTCAAGAGACTTTGTTGTAATAATGAATACTAAAAATACCCAACTTGAACTAATCCTTTCAATGCAACATTAGATGCTCACAAAGGTAACTTCCTTTGACCTATATTTTTGGCTATTTAATGTTTATATGCTCACATTAGCAATCAGGAAAAATATCCTTCAAGATGTCATATCCCTAGCCTTATCAAACCTAAAAGAAGAGAAATATCTTTTGGGGGAAGATTTCAACGTGATTTTACATCATAACAAAAAAAGGGAGCATAATACCCCCAAAAGGTCATGGATGAATTTAAAGATTTCATACTAGAAAAAGATATATTAGATTTCCCACCCCAAAATGGTACATTTACATGGATAGACAAGCAAAAAGACTTGTGCTTAATTTTAGAAAGGTTGTATATATTTCTAATTTCTTAAGAATGGTCTAAGGAAATATCTCCTTTAGAGTCATCTATTCTATCATTCTCAAAATTAGATCATTTTTACCTATAATTGGCCTTAGCTTCAAAAACACCCAATCCAAAATAATCCTTCAAGTTTTAAGAAATTTGGTTCAGAGACACTCATTTCCTATCTCAACTCAAGATCTAATGGGAAAATATTCCTTTCATCGTAGGCTTCAAAATGTTTCAGCTAGCAAAAAACTAACCTATATAAAACAAAAAAATCAAAACTTGGAGTGAACAACATTTCAAAAATATTTTGTTGTAAACAATAGTAATACAAGCCCAACTTGATGAGATCAATCATCAAATAATAATGTGTGGTATGAACAATAACTCTTTTAACCTATGCAAAATAAAAATTAAAAATTAAAAGAAACTCTAAAAAAGAGGAGAAATATACTGGAGCCAGAAAGCTAGAGAACTTTGGCTCAAAGAAGGGGACAAAGACAAAAAATTATTTCACTTGTCATAAAAAATTAGACAAAAAAAAACACTATATTCAACATCAACTCTCCCTTAGGAAAAAAATTTATGGAAAAAATATTAATTAGCCAAGAAGTAGTTGACTTCCTCTCAAACTTATTGAGTGTAACAACCCATCAATCTACCCAAGAAAACAATACTATCTTAGATGAGTTTCTTTATCATATTCCCTCATTGATTTTTGTGGAAGAAAATATGCTCTTGTAAAAACCTTTTACATTAGAAGAAGTAAAAGAAGTTATTTTTCTTTGCCACCAATACTGTTATCTTTAAAGGAATGAGGGAGAAATGTCAAGATCTTAAAGGGATCAAACAATACCTTTGTAGTACTAATTCCTAAAAAATTATAACCCATCTACCTTTGTTTATTTCAAGCCTATATAACTATGGAACACCATTTACAAAATATTTTCCAAACAAGGGTATGTGCAGGATCATGATGGGCCAAAAAGTGGTGATATGATGGGTATGTGTAGGGTATGTGGCTGACGACTTTTTTTAACCCAAAATT
>VDFB02212754.1:0-63463 GCA_007258455.2 Sequoia sempervirens | reverse complement strand
GAAGTATGTTTACATTTTGTTGGATCACAAGATTAGGTGGCTAATATTTTTACTAAGCCCTTAGCAAAAGAGTTATTTGAAAGGCTAAGACTTTGATTGGGAGTTATCTACCAATCATTAGTTCTCTAATTCACCAAGCTTCAGCTTAGGGGGAGCATGTTATATGTTTTGGTTCACTTACGGCTCTCCTACAGTCTTGGTTACTGCACTATTACTCTTTTTACAGCTGATTCTCATGGTACTTAGTTGGCTTCTCAGTTGTGTTTCATGGCACTGCACATTCTTCTCTTCTATCCTTTGTCATTGAGAAAAAAAGGGGGAGAGTCATTTGTGTTTTTCCATCAAGGACAAAGGGGGAGTTTGTTGTATCTCAATTATGTTTATGGTTTGTCCTTGATAACAAAATCACTTTTAGTTGGTTCTCTTTGATGATCAGTCTCAGATTGGATCCTTATGCTTTATTATGGTACTTATTTGATGTCATTGGCATTGGTTTACATTCAGATGGCTTAAGTTGGTTTTGACATTCTGCATTTATTCATGGACAACCTTGTGTGTTTTCATAGTTGATATAGTTTTTTGTGTACTGATGCCTCGAGTTCCATGTGCAGACAGGTGGCATTCACTATTTATGCTTTCATATGTTTGTGATGATCAGTTCAGTATGAAGGTTCTTCAAGTGAAGGTATATCTTATGTTTATCAATATTGTTGCATATACTCCTTCACATGGTATTCAGCTTGCTTGCTTCATTGGAAAAATTCACTCATTAACATATGATAGCCTATCAAATTTCATTGCTTGATCTCTTCACAATACATCATATTGGTATATATATTTACATTGCACATGCACTTAAGGTCGATATCATTGTCATGATCTTCCGGGCTCACACATATTTAATTTCCTTTGGAGAGTTTGTTTTGATAAATGACTTTGATTAAAGTCATATGATTTTAACAATTTACATGAAGACACTTTTGCACGAGCCTTGATCGACATCTAAAGGTATCTTGTCACATATATAAGAGATGGTAATGAGCTTTTGGACTTCATACTTAAATTTTTAACTTGCAATGGTTTTGGGCATCATTGCATTTGAAAATTGACTTTGGGTAAAGTCATCGATAGCCATCATACATTTCTATTCTTATCATTTCCTTTGGAGATCATGTGGTTGACACCATTATTTAATTATTTGGTCTTTCTTAATAATGTGGTCGGCAGATTTTTTGGTCTTTGATAGCGAACTTTGCAATTTTTTGAGTGGTCATTATTAAGTCTTGTGACTTATGCGGATTCCAAACTCCATTATGCTCTTTTGAATTAGTCATCGAATGACTTGGTAATTGGAAAGTTTAGGGGAAAAAATTGTGGTTTATTCTTTTTGGCTGGGTATGGAACCCTATCCTGGCACCATCATGAGAGATTAAGTTTCATAGTTGTTCTTTACTATTGTTGCTGGTTGTAACGACATTGTCAGGGTGAAATTCATTTTTGTTTCAACAATGAATGGTATGGTTGCTAAAGTTTTGTGCGCCCCATTAGTTGCAAGCTCATCACTGGCGAATGGAGGCTGTGGGTCTTACAAATATGACTGGTATTCATTTTTTTTCCTTGCTACACAATCAAGTATTATTCTCATATTTTATTGTGCCTATTTTTAGCAAACAACTATCACAATTTTTCTCAAATCTGAAAAATCATAAGCATTCTTCTTGTGGAAGAAGTTAACACTTTTCAGTTATTATGGAAATAAGGGTTTGTGATTTACAGTTGGTGGGCAGTCGTGGTTTTGAAATAATGGGTCAGTTTCAATTTGAATTCTCTTCATTCTCTTCAATCATTGAAGAAGTTATTGTTTCACCATGGGGGTTTTCAAATTTATGGTTTTTAGCTTGTGGGTAGTCGCGGTTCTTAAATTCTCTGCCAGTTTCATTGTTGACCCATTACATTCATTACAAAACTTGACAGTTTCAACATAATGATTTTCTAAAAATAGCTTCAAATGAGTATTTTGTTTTAATGAAGCATCTGGATTTTGTAAAAGGCATTTGCAGATTTAAAAAAGATCTTTGATTTATGATTGTCAGTTTATTGACAGCCTATTACACAGGCATTACTCTGGCAGATATTTATTCACTGGCACCTTTTTCCTATTTTTGGGAAGGATGTTTCAACTCTCCTTTGACCTCGAATTACTTTGAAGACTTTATACTTGAAAAGATGTATAAAAATGTAGTTGTGAACACTATAATGGCTTCTGTTGTAATTCTGGAACACTGTCCTTTGGCTGTATCAAAAATGTGTTGAAAAACTCTGTAATAAAAATCTGAAAAACAAAGATGCAGACACTGTAATATTCTTCTCTATGTAATATTTTAAGGATTCAATTTTTTGAATTCTTAGGGTATTAGGTAGATGAGAAAACTGAGAGTTATGACCTTGACTGAAAATAGAGAGATCCTCTGAGATATTATTATTGTTCAAAAATATAATTTGAGGGGTTGGTGCTCCTTGAGTGGGTGTTCAAAAATCATCCTATAAGGCATTGTGAATAGTTGATTAAAAGATTAAGCCTGGAAGGAATTTCGGGAGTGGTTTTTATACCACAGGAGGGTTTTCCACTTGGCAAAATCTTGTGTCTCTTTGTACTTTTGTGATCTCACTGCTTTGCTGAGTTGTTTACTGCTTTGTTCATTGATTGGTTACTACTTTTCTCAATTTTGATTCTGAATGATTACATTCAAATTATGAATGCTTTAATATTTTTAATATTGAGATAATATCTGAGCTATGGTTTAATTTTATGAAAAAAAATTTGTTCAAATCTATTTTCACACTGATTCACCTCCCCCTCTTAGTGTCATTTTCACTCCAATAGAATAATCAGCAATAAGTAACATGAAATACCTATCTCCTTGTAAAATTTTGACTCTAGAAAGACCACACAAGTCAGTATGCACAAGCTCCAACACTTCATTCAAACAATTCTATTTTCTCTAGAATGAAACTCTAGTTTGCTTCCCTAACTAACATTCCTTGCATATATCATTAGTAGGTTTTATCAACTTAGGAAGATATCTCACTGCCTGAGTAGAACTTATCTTGATAATAATGTCAAAGTTTACATGACACAATCTCCTATGCCACAACCAACTTTCATCAACTTGAGCAATCAGACAACTTTTACTAGATGTAATCAAATTTCCAGAAGTCCCCAATATTCTACACTTTCCATCCTTGAATTGAAGATTGTATCCCTTTTCAATCATTTGTCCAGCACTTATGAGATTATGCTTCAAACCTTCCACATATAGAATGCCATCAATATTATGCTTACCATCAAGAGAAATGGATCCTCTGCCATGGATTACATCAGCTTTGTCATCAACAAATCTTACAACACCACCATCATACTTTTTCAAGCTCACAAATTTATTTTTATCACCTATCATGAGATGAGAGCATCCACTGTCAATCACCCATTCATCTTTTTCTTCAACTCTAGCCGCTAGAGCTTTCTCCAAATTTATGCAATGAGTGGATTCAGTAGGTACTAGATCATTTTCCTGATAGCAATAAATACCCATTCATCCTCACTTAAATTCCCTTTATCAAATTCATCATCTGTCACACCTTCATCAAAAACATAATAGCACTTTCTTTGGAATCTAGGCTTCTTACACTAGTAGAATTTGGAAAATAAATTACTACATGACTAAAAATTTTAGTCACGTGACTAACACTAGTAGTATTTGGAAAATAAATGACTAATTTGGTCATTGGGTAAAATCACAACTAAATGACTAAATAAATGACTAATATCAGACAAAAAAAAATGACTAAATAAATGACTAGTATCAGACAAATAAAAATGACTAAATAAATGACTAATATCAGACAAATAAAAATAACTAAATAAATGTGCTCATTATTAAAATCTTGGCCATAATTTTCATTTTAGTGTGAGAATTATGTTAGGGTTAGGGGTGGAATTATGGTTAGGGTTAGGGTTTGGATTATAATTATAATAGGTTTCAAGTTAGGAATAAGGCTTTGGTTAGTGTTAAGGGTAGGGTTGGAATTACTATTAAGCCCTAATCCAAATTGGACCTTAGTTATATCCTAACCCTAACCTTACTTAAAATCTAACCCTAACCCTAACAAAACCCTAACCCTAATTGAAGAAACCCTAAATATAACACTAATTGTAACCTTAAGTGAACACTAACCCTAATTGAATTGTAACATTAACCTTAATTTAATCATAAGCCTAATTCAACCCTAACCCTGTTGATGATGTTTTCTGCACAACAACTCAGACAGAATATTGAATCTTTAACTTATCAGACCTGGCAATGTAATGATACTTCAATCCTAAGTCTAAACCAAATGATAAAGAAATAACAAAAGATTAGGGTTTCAAAGAGATTCCTAAATCTAACACTACTCCTAAATTAACAATGCAAATGATAAAATACTTGAAATGGACCAATCCCTCATAAACTAATTCCTGCTTGACCCAAATGAACCTACAATCTCACAGAAATAGTGCAATCTTCAAAGGTATTAAGATTTTTAGGTCATGAACATTCATCCAAGACAACCCAAAATTTGAAATGAATAAATATCCACAATTGAACTAAGCATAATAAATATAAGGTCCAGGCTAACTTTGCAAAGCAACTAACAATCAACTTAGCTGCAAAAAGTATGGACTAGGAATTGCTGCAAACACTTCAAGCATCAAATCATAAACACCACTGAATCAAATCTAACATACATCTAATAACCTTGAGAAATTTCAAAAGATAGAATCACAAGAACCATGCAAGATAAGTCAACACAAAAGAGATCACCAGAAAATCACAATATCTTCAATTGTATTGAATCACCAAATTTTAGCATCAATTCCAGTATTTTGTTACAACACTTGCTCTAGGATCGACTAAATTCTAACCCTAATTCTTACTTTACTACCCTAATTTCTTCTAAGCCAAGAACTATCTCTTCTGATTTCTACTACTACCCTAGTCTAAAACCTTTACAAATGAGGCGAAATGCCATATTTATAGAAAATCCCAGAGCATGTCGGCCTAATTAGATTTTACAATAATAAAATAGCCACAAGCAGGTTGACTAAGAGGAATTCAAAATAAGATAAGATATGCATTAAATGCATGAACTCCATCTAGGTCAGCTTGGGATTTACAATGCAACTCGATCCAATGCATGTGAAGGACGGAAAAACAAGGTAAAAACAAGCTCCAAATAAATAGGAAGCACAACTCCCAGTGTAATCAATCGTTAACTGGCCCCTTCATCCTTGTCTCAATCCAATATATCTGGCACCTTAAGAAAAATACTCTCCAAGTCAGCCATAGGTGAATTAATAAATACTTTGAACCTTTCTTCAATCGAATCAATCTCTCCAGAGCTTCCTTAACAATCTTATTAAATCCATCCTGCACTTTGCAAAAACCACCATCAATAATATCCATTATAACATGAGGATCAAGATTATCCCATCACCAATAATATATTCATCATTCCAATAAATCCGAGCAAAGATCGAAATCAACCCCGAAATATCACTAAAGCATAATTTCTACATAGTTCAGGATTTTCACTCCTCCACAGAATCTAGGCTAGAAGGGAATTTCAGGAAAATTCAAGCCAGGCGAATTCTAGTGAAAACAATCCACAGTCAATAAATTCCAGAAAATGAAGAGACAACAGGAATTTCGAGAAAATTCAGAGGGAGCGAAAATTTGCGAAGTAGGTAAAACTCTAGATTTCGGGAAAACGCAAAGGATAAGGAAAACCGGGGAAATCCACCAACGAAGGAAAACCCAAACTTCAACGTTCTCCAATGATTTCACTCAAAGTGATTGAAAGATCACTAATTTGAGGACCTAGGCTCAAATGCTAAATCATTCATTGATGGATCTAGACTCAGAATTCACTCAAGGGCAGTTCGATCGGTATTGGGGATGGCTCTAAAGTCAAAACCCTAAAATCAACCAAAATGAAAAACAATCACACCCACAAGGTCAAGCTCAAAAATGAAATAATAAGAATGCAAGGCACCATTAGACTCATCGATCAACAGGAGAAAACAATGACTAGGCCATCAACATTCATAAAACGACAGACCCAAACCCAAAATTTGGGAATTCGACAAGGAGACAGAATTTTGGGAAAATCGGATCCATGTGGAATTCCATGAGGTGAGAATATTTTTGGAAAATAGTGCAAAACACTAGCCGCTGAGCTTTGAGTGAAATCAGGGAAAATCCGGACGGGGCGAAAAATATCGAAAGTAGTGAAAAACCCAAAATGAGCTCAAAACTTTAGATTTTCAAAGCACTTCTTAGAAAGGGGGCATATGCATGAATAAGATAATCATTAAAACATGCATTAAGGCAACAAAACCTCAAAAACAAAGGGCCAAAGCATCAAAAATCCAAAGAAAAAGAGGGTCCCTACTTTCAGTGGGGCGTGTGTATGAAAACCGCACAACAAATGGCGACTCTGTTGGGAAATGCTCCAGAGAATTTGATGACGAATAGGAATCAATAACCCAAAATATCTAGTTTTCACCTCCATATTAGGTAAACAAATCAAAATGCAAGATTAAAGAAAATTAGAACCAAAGGCAAACTGAACTTCATAAACTAAAAATTCAATTGTGTGCACATGAGTTCATTTCCTTCCTTAAGCCACTATAGAAACCAAGTTTAGTCAGAGCAGGCTATGTAAAGATTCTAACTTCAAAAGCAACCTAGATAGAGCCTCGCTGCCAGTCAGGTATCTATAGCTCTGACGAGGTTATCACTGTGACTCTCCCAAACATAGCTCTATTGCCAACTGGGCATCCATAGCCCTGATAGAGATATTCAGATACCCCTGATAAGTTGAATTCATTCTTTTGATTTTCAATATTTCACTTTTCTTTTCTTTTCAGTTTTTCATTTCAACCTATGAACAATGAAGTTCACACTTAGGGCTGAGAACCACAGTGGTGTTGAAGCAGAAATAAGATTTTTCACCTACCATGACCTTACAAGGACCCTACTGCAACCTCAAGATTTTTTAAGATGTATAAGATGTATAAGATTTCATAATACTTCAAATTCAAAGCAAACTAGTGACCCATCCTCCTTAAATCAAACATTTAGACTGCATGACGATAACAAAGACCTCAACCATCCATTCAAGATACATGATTAAATTCCATCAATGAAATACTTAGAATAGTCCCAGCTAATGAATATAATTATTGTGCAGGAAAGAAACTTCCCCAACCAGAAAGTAGAAAACCCAAGCCAGAGAATCAAAGCAACAACCAAACCAAAACCCAAAGCAAACCTAAATTAACCAAAGAAAACTAATTCTAAAGAAATCTATCCTAAAGAAAACAAAATAGACTAAAGCAAAAGAAAAGCAGAACAAGCTGCATTTATTCAAATCAGCAGTATGTACAAAAAGAATCATAACAACTCATTACTAGATAGAGTGAACTAAGACCCACCCCCATACAGTTCATCAATGCATGGACAAGCAACAAGGTAATGGTAACAGTCTTCAAAAATGCAAATTTATCTTTATACTCAGGAAAATAAACCTCAAAAATGTAGCATTCAAACTCAATCTCATAATCAAGAATAATCAATAACTGAGGTGACTCATTAAGACCATGATTAATCCATATGCAAGTTTCCTTCCCCAAATTCCCATAATCAAATTAATAAGATTCATAATTCATAGCAAGGAGAGAAACAACCTAATTTTGTACTGCTATGGACCGAATGTTGTGTTCATCATCCTGTGCTTGTGAAGAGCTGATATCTATGTCATCAAGAGGTCTTAACTAATGATGCAATATCCCTCTTGCATTTAGAACATGCAAAATAGAATTGGAGTCTTCAATGAATAATTCAAGGTGAAAATGAGATTGGAAAGATTTAGAAGTATAAACATGGAACTTTTCACCTACGTGCACTTCTTCATGAGGATCAATGTTGAAAATGTAAAAGCCTTATCATGCATATTAACTTCCCCATCATGATGTTTGTCAGGAGGCCTCACAGACTAATATTCAAGCACATATTTACCTAAAGTAGGATGATCAAGCTCATTAGTGATGGCTGCAACATTGTTATTCTCAACACCATTTGGATTTTCCTGCACATCCATATGAATCACATCAGCTATCTTGTCAGTAATACACGAAATCTATGAATTTTCTTTTCTGAATTTATTAATAGAAAGAGGAAAAAAAATGTGATGAGTGAAGGGACTCCCTAAATTCCTCTCCTATTGGCATTTGTTTTGGTTCTGGATTGTGACTGCTTAGAATATCAACTCTTTCATTAAGTTCTTCTTCACATCTTACAGGACATTCATCAATAGGTTGTTGAAGTTCCTGTATTGAAATCTCCTCTAGAGCTGCTTCAGCCTTTACTGCCATGTCTCCCTCAAACTTTGTGTCAGTTGGTTCATTGATAGCTTGTTGAGATTTTTTTATTGGAAGCTCACTTTGTGTAGTTTGATGCACATGATCTGACAACCATACTTGATCTTCCAACTCTTTTGTTGATTCTACCGATGCTTCAGCACTGTTGGATTTATGAATAGGCATATCATGTAACATGAGGATTTCCTCAGTCTCCCATCCTTGAGGGTCAACTATCAGTGCATAATTTCCCAAGCTTGTTTCAGAAAAAAGTACCTCCTTAAAATTATTTGTATCTGCATGGCCTGAAGCACCCTTTTCTTCAGAAAGCATATCTCTTTCAAGAGACCCTAGTATTGCACCCCTAATTGTAGGATTCTTTAAAATATCACGAGCAGAGAGAATTACTTTGAATTTCTTGAGTTCTTCTACCACACACTCTCCTATTTTCTTTGCAGTCATGGTAGAACAGTGGTCTTCAGAGCCAACCACAAATTTATCCCTGTTACTTTCAATGCTTCCCCCTTTATTAGCGTCAGACTGTCCTCCATTTATGAAATACTGAATAGGCACATGATGGAATGCTTGAACCTTTTTAGTTGTATACTCTTCTTCATCTAATGGGCCATTGTAATTCTCCTCATTATCTCCAAAACGTTGAACCATTGATTTTTCACTGTATGCATACCCTGTTTCAACACCTTTATCCTATTCTTCTTATGGTTCATTCTCTTAACTTCTTGGAAATGGGACATGATTCACAACCATGACTGATACGTCATAAGGATTAGATGGAACTATCTCCAGCCCACTCGAACTATTGCTTGCATGTTGAACCTTCTGTTGGAAAATAGATGCAGCAGTCTGGAATTTGTGACAATATGACTCAGAATGTCAATTAGTGTGATGAAGCCTACACCATCCTGAAAGAGTTGTTTTTACCAAATAGAATCCACTAGATTTCTCTTGATTGTTTGGCTGATCCAAAGAGGTTAAGGCTCCTCCATTATTCTGACGTGGTGGCTACCTTCCATGATCCCTATCAAGATGTTGTCCTCTATCAAAGTTTTTCCCCTGAGCTTGCATCATATCCTTGTTGCTTTGATCATAATTGGAGTGAATCCCCCTTTGGGCTGCCTGGGATTGACTATTTTGGTGCCTTAGGTAGGTGAATTCAGGGTTAAGCTTCTCAACTAGCTCTGTGAGTGCATCCAACCTCTCCTTGTCTGCACTATTTGATGGAGGAGTGATACCAGCTGAATTTTGCATATAAATAGTATGTGACCCATGGTTCAAAGATTGATTAAATATCTCAGAGCTCTGCAAGTAACTAGGTATATTAGCTTGTTGATGACAAAATTCAGGCTGGTTCATATTCAGATGGTAATTTGGCATGAGTGCATCTTGACTCAAGGGATGACCTGGGTGTGGAGCCAAGGGTGATTGAGGAACTGAACTCATCATAGGCATTTGGTTGGCTAATGGCAAGGGTCCAGACCAATGTTTCCTCAAATCCGTACTCACTTTAACAGCCACATCATAAGCTTCAAATAGGTTGTCAAGAGGGTTTGCTTTCCATTTGATGAAGGTAGATGTTAAACTATCCAAAGTCTCATAATAAACCTCCCTGATAGAGGTATCATCTACAACATAAGGGGGTTGCAGCCTAGCATAAGCCCTATGGAATCTATTATTAAAAGCCACTATTGGTTCATTTTCCTCCCTCTTGATTCCAGTAAACTACATAAGTAACTCATTAGCACTGATTGGGATCTTAAATTTCTGTAAAAATGCAATCTCCAGCTGAAACCAAGTAGTGATAGATCCAGCAGGAAGATGGTTATACCAATTAAATGCCTCATCCCCAAGGGAATATGGTAAAATTTTGCATGCAAAATCCTCATGATTAATTCCCCTATCCTTAAGGGTAGTTTTAAAAATTCTAATATGCTCCTCTGTAGTCCTTTTGGGATCATTAATGTGAAACTTGGAGCAGAAAAGCTCAGGATTTTTAGGCATAGGATTGTAATGGTTGAAAGACAAGGGAGATGGGTTGTTAGCTAGGAAATCCATTGGTGGGGGTGGGGGTGGTAATGGTTATTTATGGCTAGCTGAGGTTGTTGAATGGGAATGTCCTCAGACTCACATGAAGATGAACCTGATGAAGATGGGGATGATGGAGATGGTTGGGTGGATGATGATTCTTCCCTTCTGCTAGTCTTTCTTGACCTAGTAGGGGATTGCAATTCTTGAAATTCCTCTTCTCCTAGAGTAGATTTGGTTCTTCTTTTGAATCTTTTAGGAGAGATGGTAGACAAAAATTGATCTAGCTTGCTAATTTAGGCCCTCCTTCTAGTGCCAATCTGTTGATGATGTTTTCTGCACAGCAACAACTCAGACAAAATATGAAATCCTATCTCTCTTGAAAGGTAAATCTCTATCAACAAGCCTCAAGAGATAACCCCAAGGTGCCTAATGTCAGGTCTTGACAATGAATAAACAACTCAATGATAAATGTGAAAATGTTGGTAATCACAATGGGAACTTACTACAAGCAAATACTAAATCTTTAACTTATCATATCTGACAATGTAATGATACTTCAATCCTAAGTCTAAACCAAATGATAAAGAAATAACAAAAGTTTAGGGTTTCAGAGAGATTCCTAAATCTAACACTACTCCTAAGATTAACAATGCAAATGATAAAATACTTGAAATGGACCAATCCCTCATAAACTAATTCCTACTTGACCCAGATGAACCTGCAATCTCACAGAAACAATGCAATCTTCAAAGGTATTAAGATTTCCAGGTCATGAACATTCATCCAAGACAACCCAATTGAAATTGAAATGAATAAATATCCATAATTGAACTAAGCACAATAAATATAAGGTCCAGGCTAACTTTCCAAAGCAACTAACAATCAGTTTAGTTGCAAAATGTATGGACCAAGAATTGTTGCAAACACTTCAAGCATCAAATCATAAACACCATTGAATCAGATCTAACATACATCTAATAACCTTGAGAAATTTCAAAAGATAGAATCACAAGAACCATGCAAGATAAGTCAACACAAAAGAGATCAAAAAATCACAATGTCTTCAATTGTATTGAATCGCCAAATTTCAGCAACAATTCTAGTATTCTGTTACAACACTTGCTCCAGAATCGACTAAATTCTAACCCTAATTCTTAATTTACTACCCTAATTGCTTCTAATCCAAGAACTATCTCCTCTGATTTCTACTACTACCCTAGTCTAAAACCTTTACAAATGAGGTGAAATGCCATATTTATAGAAAATCCTAGAGCATGTTGGCCTAATTAGATTTTACTATAATAAAATAGCCACAAACAGGTCGGCCAAGAGGAATTCGAAATAAGATAAGATATGCATAAATGCATGAACTCCATCCAAGTCGGCTTGGGACTTACAATGATACTCGATCCAATGCATGTGAAAGATGGAAAAACAAGGTAAAAACAAGCTCCAGATAAATAGGAAGCACAACTCCCAATGTAATTGATCGTTAACTGGCCCCTTCATCCTTGTCTCGATCCAATATATCTGGCACCGTAAGAAAAATACTCTCCAGGTCGGCCACAGGTGAATTAATAAATACTTTGAACCTTTCTTCAATCGAATCAATTGCCTCCAGAGCTTCCTTAACGATCTTGTTAAATCCAGCCTGCACTCAGCAAAAACCACCATCAATAATAACCATTATAACATGAGGATCAAGATTTTCCCATCACTAATAATATATTCATCATTCCAATAAATTAGAGCAAAGATCAAAATCAACCCTGAAATATCGCTAAAGCACAATTTCTACACAGTTCAGGATTTTCACCCCTCCATAGAATCCAGGCTAGAAGGGAATTTCGGGAAAATCCAAGCCAGGCGGATTCTAGTGAAAACAATCCACAGTCAACAAATTCCATAAAATGAAGAGACAATGGGAATTTCATGAAAATCCGGAGGGAGCAGAAATCAGTGAAGTAGGTAAAACTCAGGATTACAGGAAAACGCAAAGGATAAGGAAAACCAGGGAAATACTCCAGTGAAGGAAAATCTTGAAACTGAAGGAAAACCCAGTGTTCGACGTTCTCCAATGATTTCACTCAAATTGATTGAAAGATCACTAATTTGAGGACCTGGGCCCAAATTTTAAATCATTCATTGATGGATCTAGACTCAAAATTCACTCAAGGGAAATTTGATTAGTATTGGCGATGGCTCTAAAGTTGAAACCCTAAAATCAACCAAACTAAAAACAATCACACCCACAGGATCGAACTAGAAAATGCAATAATAAGAATGCAAGGAACCATTAGACTCATTGATCAATAGGAGAAAACAACGACTGGGCCATCAACATTCATAAAACGATAGACCCAAACCCAAAATCTGGGAATTCGACAAGGAGACAGAATTTCAAGAAAATTTGATCCATGCAGATTTCTGCAAGGTGAGGAGATTTCCAGAAAAGAGTGTAAAACACCACATGCTAGGCTTTGAGTGAAATCCGGGAAAATCTAGACGGGGCAAAAAATCCCAAAAGTAGTGAAAAACCTGAAATGAGCTCAAAACGTTAGATTTTCAAAGCACTTCTTAGAAAGGGGGCATATGCACGAATAAGATAATCATTCAAACATACGTTAAGGTAACAAAACCTCAAAAAAAAAGGGCCAAAGCATCAAAAATCCAAAGCAAAACAGGGTCCCTACTTTCAGTGAGGCGTGTGTGCGAAAACCACACAACAAACCCTAACCCTACCCCTAACCCAAATTGTACCCTAACACTAATAGTAAACCTAATTAAACTATATACCTAACCCTGATTAAACCCTAAGTATAATCCTATTTGATCCCTAACCCTAACTAAACCCAAACCTTAATTGACCCTTAACCCTAATGCTAACTCTGAGATTTATTTTAGAACCCTAAACCTAATTAACTTTAACCCTAATGCTAACCCCAAGATTTATCCTAGAACCCTAATTAAACCCTACCCTAATTGAATTTTAATCCTAAGATTAAATGTAACCCTAATTGAACTTTAACCCTAAGCTTTATCCTAATTCTAACTATAATTGCAAAATGCTAATGTATGCTAACCCTAATTAAATCCTAACCCAAATTGCACTCTAACCCTAATTAAACCTTGATTGAATGCTAGCTTTAATTGAACCCTAAATCCAATCCTATTTCTAACCCTAATTGAACTCAAATTCTAATTGTGACTTTAATTCATGTCTAATCCTATTTGTATCCTAACCCTAATTGAATCTTAACATTTATCATAATAAAATCTAATTGAACATTAACCCTTTTCTAACCCTAATCATAAGAATAATTGAATCCTAGTCATAATGTTAAGTGAATTATAACTTGATGCAAAAGCTTCTTTTATCTGTCCTTGCATTTTTATTCAATCTTTATGACAAAAGACCCACAAAATAGTAGTCCCTGTCACATTAAAATCCCAATGAAGTTGTAAGTAGTAGCAAAATATACTTACATCGTAGAAATAGCTTAACTGTCAATACAAATTTGTATAAATGGGAATTGAATGCATACCCCAATAACGTATATGACACCACAAGCAAGAAGCGGGTAGCTTGCAATGTCCTGAAAAGGAACCAATATATGTTTCTCCCCTTTAGCATTAGATAGAGCTTTCGTCATTACAACAACACTACATGTAGAAAACATAATCATTTAAAATCAATTCATTGTTGTTTAAAAATATTGTGGTGCAGGATCATGCATCTAGATCATCACTATTTGGGATAAAATTGTATTTTGACATTTTGTTTAAAAACAAGCAAATATTAAACATCAAGTACAAAATTTTGATGTAAAACAAAAAAACTATTGGAATATCAAAATGGGAAAGAAAATATATTATATAGCATACATTTTGAATGCAGGAAAGGTACTCAAAAATTTAATAGGAGGGGAATGTCTCTCCTAATATTAATTGGACCATATTTGATCAACACTCTCTAGCCTTTGATGAATCAGATAATCAAAATGAGAGTCAATGGAAACTTCATGTAAGTAAGGAAGTATAACCCTTCATAGAAAAACAAGATGAAGTAATCTCTAGTAGCTCCGAGGGTAGACAATGATTATGGGCATGAGTTGGTTGAGGATAAGAAAATGCAAAATCATAAGCCATACTATGAAGAGAAAGGAATCAAACCAAGATTGGTTATTCTCGAGGACAATAATCAGGAATTGGGACAATTTATCTATGCTCCCAAAAATGGGTTCGAACTAAGAAACGTAGGTTTTAAACTTTTGTGCATATAGAAAAATTATTAAATTTTAACTATTATTTAGTGAAAGCCAATTCCATGTTAATCAATTTTCTACAAGTAGGACATGTCATATTCAGATATATTGTAAAACTAAAGACAATATTTAATAAACAACAACAATGTCCTTCACTTGGAATATCAAATATACATCAGAAAATATTTTTAACACCCCAACTAGGGACTGATTGAAAAAAAATAGATGCCAATGGGAGCTGTGGTAATCAACAAAAACCAAATAATTACAGACAGATGTTGAAATGGTCACTGGATAATGGACACTAGTTTTTTATTTTCACAATCAGTTTTGCTGATTTGGTAGGTTGTTTATTGCAGGTCAGATACACACTAAACTTTTTAGTTTCTTGTTGAACAACTTTCAAAATGTGACTACCCCTGCAAGCCAACATCTAGAAATGAAACTCAAAAACAATAGATGTTGATGCAAGGTATACTCTGCTCTAGCATCTATTTTTAGGTGCACTGTTTGCTAATGTGTTCCAATTTTTATTACTAGTTTAGTTAATTTCCCTTTATTTTGTGAGGATATCTGCCCTCCTACTTCAAAAAGTTTGTAGCTCTAAATTAGAGCCGCGGTGCAATTATGAGTATATGCGAGAACAAAGTATTCCCTGATCAGAGGTACCTTTTGTTTATGATTTAGTTTTTTCACTACAACCTCTTGAAATTTAATAGAAGCTTTCTTGCCAACCAAAATAAAAAGTATGTATTGTTTCTCTTAGTTTCTGTATTGTAGAATCTTTAAGAAATAAAAATTCATGCCCTTTCCATGCCTAGGAAATTTTGATGTTAAAAATTGTGACATGTTTTGACGGATTCAAGACAAGAAAAAAAATCACAATCAGGATGGACATTTTCTGGTTTCAATGAGCACGCCTCAGGTGCAGAACTATAATAGAGTGAAAAAAGATCATAACTAGAATTTGTTTTTTATCTTAGAACTTTCAAAAATAAGCATTAATGTTGAACCATATAAGCAATTTTAAACAATTCTCCAAGTATTGTCAATGTAAGTTCTGCTGTGAGTGTTTTTCCTATATTGTTTTGCTTGTAGGTATGCTGAACAAGTGTTGTTTGTGTTACAAAGGCCTTCAAATCCCAAGAAGTGGAGGGTGGTTGCACATGCTTCAAATCCCTGCTCTAGGTTAGTAATAGAGGAAGGGTATTTTAATATTTTATGGGCTTGCCTATTTTAATGAAAATTTAATGGGTGAAAGGTATCTTCAGGATCGTTTACACTAGACATGCTTTCCTTTTAAAAATTACTTAGTTCCCAATAAGAGGCATGCACCTATGCATTGTATTTTTGGCTTTTGAATTTTTTGCTCCCTTATTCTCATTCCAATGTCCACCTATACAAGCAATTTGTCATTTCAAATTTGAAAGCAACACTCTGTATTGAGGTGCATGCCTATAAATGGGTAAAGTGTTTGATGATTTGAAACACCTATCCACTTGATTAGGCATGCACCTTATAATAACAATTTGGAACTTTGTCTTATAACAACTTTCTCTTCATATTAGCATGTTCCTATCAATGGAATATGTTGCTTGTTTGAAGTGAAAAAATGCCTTTGTTGATTGTGCACTTTGTAAGGAATTTTATGCTTTGAATTTCTCATATAAAGAGATATGCCCCTATAAATGGAAAGACACCCTTTTGATGAACTAAACTCTTTTTTCTTTGTTTCACATGCACACATCTATACATGAAAAAAGTGATATGCACTTTTCCTTAGATAGGTGTGCACTCAAATATACAAATTTGTCTTCAAATTTAAAGTATAAACCTCCATGCTTAGGTGCATGCCTCACAATGTAGTTTTGATGTTTGAAATTTTGAATTGGTTCTATCAATAAGGGGGCATACCATTTTATGCAAACCTTACTTCAATATATTGACTCCTTTTTGTCTTTGCACAAGTTTCCACTTGAGCATGGGAAAACATCTTTTCTAATGCACTAACCTCAATTGCCTAACACAAGTTCATGTCATTGTAAGCAATTACTATTGTGACACTTGAAAATAAAAAGTCTTGATGAGGTGCACACCAATAAACTAAAATTGTCCTTTGAAATAGTGAATCTCCCTTCTTTTAAATGATTGCATTCCTATCTAGCATTCTTGACTTCAAATTTGATGACAACGAATTTGATGCCATGATAGGGGTTCAAAAACTCACTAACTTTCAGGACTTGAAAAATATCAATCTATTATTTCTTGTCCTTGCAACTAGGACTCGTTTTTCCTTCACAAAACTCTTGTTTAAAATTATCCAAACTAAGAATAAGGCAACAATACTCTTGTAGATTCCACAAATGACCTTAAACAACATCAATTGACTGAATCAACACCAATTTCCAATCTTGACAACTAAAATAAGAGAACTTTCAAAAGTAGACTATCCAAAATTAGATTTTAGGCCCTTTCAGACCACATAAACCACCAACCACAAATTCCCAAGCCCATATCTCTTTAATAAAGCCTCAAAAAAGTATAAAATATATTTCTCAAACACATAATACTATTCCCCATTCTTTGTTCATAAAATTTTATCAAACACCTATCTCAACCTTCAATTCTTGACCCCAAAATAAGACTATCTCCAAATTGTCTTAACAGGACAGTCAAATAAACAATGGCCACAACTTATAAATTCACAAAACAATAACTAAGAAGAGATCAAAACACTCCTAAACAACCTTTCAAAACTTTAATAGCTCGGAAGGACTCACTTTCTATAATCAAACCTTTGAAAACTTCATTGTACATTGTCAATTCCAGATTTTTCATAGTTTTTTCAGAACTAGGGAATCATACATTCTCCATGGGTTTCCACTAATATTCACACATGAAACTACTATCCTTACTACCTACTAACAGTGCTATCTAACTACCTTATCACTGTTTACTATTTTTGACACTGTTACTATAGATATCTCTATGACATGGTAAATCAAATACATTTGCCATGTCTCAAACCTTGTAGTCACCATTTATTGTGCTCATAACATGATTTGACACTGCTACCTACAACTGTGTACGGTCTTACAAAGATGTTTAGCACTTTGAAGGAATCATTACACTCTAGATAGGTCTTTATAATGGCTTTGATAGCCCTTTTTGCTGTCATATGTTACTTGGGAGGTATTCACTTACTCTTATGAACTGTCCCTTTCTCTTGATCACTGCAATCTATGAACTGTCCACTAGAAGCTTATGCAATACTATCACACATTTGATGACCTTGGTCTTCACTAGCTCTTATTCTTGTCATTTATTCAATAGTATCTAATACTTCCCTTTTTACTTGTTACAGTTCGTGTTGTATCAGTTCATCACACAAACCCTTAAGATTTAGTCCAAGAACTCCCCTTACACAAACCCCAGGGTCTATTCATAGGCTGCCACTGTTTGGTAATCATATTAGTCTTTTAGAGGTTCACAATGATTAGAGGTTGTATGAGACTTCTAGCTTTGCTTTGTAAGAATAGTCAAAATGATTTTGAATTTTGCCTAATTCAAGGTTCTGGCTACCAAGCTGTAGAATTCTCTTTAAATGATCAAATATTCATCTACACAAAAATCTACTTAACAACATCCACACTGAGTTTTTCAACAATAGAAAAGTCCAAAAATGGTATCATCCTTGTCAAGTTTCCAATTTTCATAATTTGATATACCTGAGACACCTGTTGTAGCATCCTCAATATGATTAGTCTTTTCAATGAAAGAATATATTATTCCATCTTGACTTCTGGAATAGGAGAGTTGATGACAATTTGTCACTAAGCTTTGTAAGCTTCCTAGAAAGACTAAGCCTTAGATCTTTTAACTCCTCTCATTCTTATTCTGAATTTCCAAATCAAGGAGCCCATGCTTGTGATCATAGGGTCTAACAAAAATAATCATTGGTAGTATAGGTAATAGAAATAGTCCTTTTGGGTTAGGTTTTATTGTATGAGTAGTAAATTGTCATCACTTGTGATTTAGGAGTCTTCTTCATCATGCGCATAAGACCATGAATGTCCTCTATAGAACAAGAATCAGTTTGCTTGCCTTGTCTATGCTTCCACATTTTAACGTATGTCTAGCAAGGCACTTGTAACTACAACATATGACAAAAAAGTCCCTATTGTTATGCTTTGATGGATGTCCCTTCGTTATTATTGGATATCTAATGTAGTGCACATTATTATAGTGCAAGCCTATTTTTCAAATTGTTTCATTTAGCACCACCAATATTCTCCACAAGAACATTGACCCTGTTTAAATTGATGGAAATGGTTCACATGTCTTAGAATAATTTCTCTTGCAATCGTTATCTTGGGCTCA
This sequence comes from Sequoia sempervirens, assembly GCA_007258455.2. NCBI lineage: Eukaryota > Viridiplantae > Streptophyta > Pinopsida > Cupressales > Cupressaceae > Sequoia > Sequoia sempervirens. The sequence goes on along the minus strand of VDFB02212754.1, from coordinate 44,311 downwards.
CATATCCCTATGATGGGACTCCATCCAGCATTAGTAAGTATTGGAATTCTATTACATCCAGATATGCAATTGAACATAGTAGATTGTTTCATTTAGCACCACTAATATTCTAGAATGAAAGTACTAATGCAATTCTAACCATACAAGAAATTGAAAAATCACTTAAAGTAGTAAATTAGGGTTCTTGGTTTGATTGGTGATTTACCATATCAATGAGACTTCCAATTTGAATGGATACTAATTTTTCCTCACATATCCTTATGATGGGACTCCATTCAATATTATCCCTTTCATTCTATAATCTTTTAAAGCCTTTATAAAATGTCAATTAACGATCTATCAAAGAAAACCAAAGGAAATCAAGAAAAAAGTTAGTGTTGCATCATGTAATGTGCATTAACTTTTCTCTTATTTGAAGGTCCTAAAAATCCTCATCTGGATACCTTAAATGCAATTATGATGATAACCATATTGTAGGAGTTAGCTCATCCCTTTATCCTGCATCAAATCTTGCTATTGGGAAAAAAATAGATCATATTCTTGTATAGACCAAAAACTCTTCTATAAACTAGAATTTAATTGATTTTGTTTTTTATAAATTAGGTTGTATATATTCTACTAATTACATTGGGACTCTTCCTGCAAAGCAGATAAGTATTTGCATATGCAACTAGGAACTACTTACCTTCTCAAAATATTTACAATTTCAATGAATTGCACTTCTCATAAATTAAAATTACATTAAATTTAACTTCATTATATGCTTTAAATGCAGAGAAATCCACTTATCTTAGGTGGAGAGACAATGCAAATACAACTATTTTGGCCTCTTTAGACTCCCTTGAGAATGCATGGAAAATTTATTTTTCTACAACCAATGGAAATTGTTGAAGAATATTTAGTACAAATTACACTTGATTATATGTGCTTTGGGGATTCAATCATTCTTAGCACAAATTTTTTCCCAAATCAATGTCTTGACTAGGAAGGTATATTGTTGTTCTTGACATTTTCTATTTGGAATTTATGAAGTGATATGAATGTTGTCTGAAGAAGAATTAATTTTTAGCTTTTGGATTTAACTGTATTTTATTTTTTCCATCAATATTTTGGATTGTACTCAATGATCCATCTTTATGATAAGGGTAGAATAGTTATTGGAATGTTGTTTGTTTGATAGAAAGATCTTGTGATAGGATTATGGCATATGTTGTGAGGGCTAGTTGCTTTTATTTCTTCAACACTTTTGTGGATCACATTGGATGATGAGAGGATCACGTAGTGTGATCCAAAATGTTGATGTAAAAAACTACCACAAGGTTTTATCTTAAAGCTTTAAAAATTCAAGAAAATATTGAGTGAAGAAATGGATAAGAATTCTATATGTTTATTGTTGTATGCCAATGCATATCTTCTAGCTGCTTGCATATATAGTTAATTGACAGTTGGAAGTACTTGTATTTTTGTATTCTTGATTCTAGCTAGTTATTTCCTTAATGTTGGTTGCACAAGTTGGTGGAAAATTCTTATTAACATGCACTTTTTCCTCATGTTTCTGATGAAGCCCTTTTTTTAGTATCATCCAAAAGGAGCTATAAATGTGCAAATTTATAGATTAATAAAAGAGTGGATGACATGGGATGTTTCCAAACATGTTGCATTTGCATTCTTTGGGATTTTTCAAGACACTGAAGAAAATCTAGAGTTTCTTGAAGGTAATTTTTTTCTAACATTGGAATTATAGGCATGTCAATTAACAACTCTATTAAGAATATATCATAAAATAAAGTCTATTCAAATTTTGAATACTATATCTTAAGGAAATTTTTTGTAATTGATAGAAGTGAGATATAAATTGGATAAAAAATCCAAAAGCATATTGTTATGCTCCCAAGGTGGTACCTTGAAGCCTTCTACAAATTTTCCTAAAGGTCAACAATCAAGGTAGAATTTCTTCTTTCTATATTATGGTTGATTAGAGGCCTTTGCTTCCTTCTATCAGTTGTTAGAATAGAAAATAAATGAGAAGTAAACATGGGAATTCAAAGTTATAACTAGTGAGGTTCAAAAGGAATTATTTGAAGTTTACCAATTGCTAGCCTCCAACACTCTAGTTGTGGCTACACAAAATATCAACTTCTCAATTCCATTTTAACAAACTCAATCCATGTTTAGTTTGATTACTCATCTCAAGTTCTTCTTTCCCTTTCCAATCACTCAACCCAACACACAAATTTGCAAGTAAGAGTCCCAAAACACTAAAAATCCTTCAATAAACCTTGTTCAACTTTAACTTAATAAAAAACAATCAATTACAACATCTTCCCTTTCATATTACATCACTTTGTTATGACTGTCCTCATTGTGCCACCATGGTACTTACAAACCTCAACCCTCAGATTTTCTTTTCATGACACCATTATTTGTTTCAACACCTGAGACACCATTACTAGACTTAATTTAACATTATTAAACTCTTTCCACACCCTAAGACACAGAGCCTTTCACTTTGATAAACAAACTTTAATGACTGATTGTACTCCTTGTAGCCATGCATCACATCACTATCATAGATAAATTCCCATGGAGACCTATAATACTAACTATAATCAACAATTAGGATCCCCATTTTCATGTACCAAAACATATCAAAAGCTTTCAGTGGGTTATTTTGGAGAAAAGGTGTACAAAAAGACTGTTTGTGCCTCAAAACATGGCTAATTAGGTCTGCAACCAAGATAGGGCTTATTGGTTATATAATCTCCACACACAAAATCATTGTTGTAGTGCTTCAAATAGAGGTATTTTGACATTTTGATGCTTAATAGACCTTTAGATAGCCATTCCCATGCTCAATTTACCAAACCCTAGGCTAAGTTCCATTGAAACTCTTAGTTTTATCAGTCTGTAATAGAAAATTCAGTCAAGAATTCCAACTCTCATCACCTTAACTTTGTGTTTTGATCCAAAAATCATTAGAATATGGAGGAACATACATGTAAGAGTAATCTCACAAAGAATTAGAGGATTTCACCAATTGGAAAGAGAGGAAACCATTTTTCTTAACCACTGTTTACCCTAGTGAGGGTTCCTGACTGATTTCACAAAAAATCAAATAACTTACACAATACCTGATCAATCTCCATGAAACAAGATTAATATGTGGAAGGTGATTGAATGACCTACTATTTACAACCAATTAGACATGATTTTCAGTCTGTATTAGGCTGTACATGGCTTGAAAATAGAGATTTTATGTAGAAATATGCCAAAAATCAATATTTTCATTGATCTAAATATATTCAAGTGACTTGGATGTCTACATGCTACAACATATTAGCTCCAAGTTCACTTTTTAAGTGGAGAAATTCTTAAATATTGTAGATGAAACCATTATTCAGCCTAACTACCGTCATCTTGTCTACAAGGATCTTGTTGACCCTATGATTATACACAATATCTTCAATTTGGAGACATGGGATAATTGAACCATGTAATTTTTGCTAGATTTGTGATCATGCTAGAATCCCCTCCAATCTTCGACTTCACTATTTGGTGTAGGAGTACCAAGCATATGAATTTCACATCAAGAGGTAAATTTTCTAAAGTCTAGGTGTTAGGGTCTTTAGGCATTAGATGTAGTTTTTTTTCATTAAATAACGTCTAATGAGACCATCTATGATGTAAATGGGGGTTTTAGAATCATTTTTGTCATAAGATCCAAAGTTCTAGCAGCAACAATAGGTCTTGATGAGCCACATGTTGCAAGCACAACATGTCTTGATGATGGATTGATGAAGAAGCAAGGTTTGGAATTTTGGGAGCATGAAATCAAAGGAGTTGATTTGGAAGGATTCTTAATCTCTAAAATTCCATCCCATCCAAAGCTTTACCAGGGCCAACTTCAGAATGGACTCTGATATGTTATTCTCCTAAACAAAGTTCCTCCTAATAGGCAGTTACATTGGGAGGTATTATTTTGAGTAAACATGTAATATTGTATCATTTCATGTAGATCAATGACATTTTTTAAGCATTCTAATTTCCTATTGAACCAATAGCTGATTTGTGTCATCCCAATGGATTCCAATAGCAGATAGAATAAAATAGGAACTTTTATTTGTCTTCAAGTTTAGTTTTTTTGTTCACATGAATAAACCTGACAATTTCTTGTTTTCTTTTATAACTTATGCATGTAATTATCAACACTAGAATTATAAAATCGTTTAATCTGAGACTTCCTGCACCAAGAAAATCCTTGAAAGTCTCCATTCTTTTCCTCCATTCAAAACTTATATTCAACTTAGGTTGCTCCATAGAGTATATAATTGATTGTTGAAGGAATTTTTTGCTTAAATCCTAATCTATCAAGTGTTAAATAAGCACTTTATAGGCAGAAAAGTTAGCCCTTTTGCATTTTTCTTGCTTAAATCATTGAAACATATGAAATTCTCAACATATCAATGGGAAAGAGTTATCTTTTCAAATCTAATTGAACTAAGTGAACAATTTATATTTTCCCATTTGTTTGTGTACAAATGTGCATGTGCATGCCCCTATTTAGCTGTCATGGATAGTTTCTATTATAGTTATCAACTAGTTGACTAAATATATGGCCAACTTCAGGCCTACAAGCAATTCAGCCTCAAAACAGAAAACTAATTAACTTCAATTGAACAAAATGTAGATTTCCCCATTTGGTTTGTGTATATATGTTCATATTTAGGATTATGATCAATTTTTGTGATACCTCTTAGCTCTAATACAAGGATTGTGCATAATTCTTCTTAGTTTATTCAATTTGGTGCTATTATTTTTATCTTGTGATGTAGGCTTCAAACTGACCCCTCTCATTAGTATTTGTCTTCTAGAACTATGTAGAAGAGGGTAATCAAAATCAGTACTAAAATATTTGAAAGTCGAAGATCCTTTCCCTGAAACTGAAGCTTTGTTCTCGACAAACCAAAGCTGAGACGAGCCAAGAACTAGTGGAAGGGAAGTTGAATGAAAACTGAGAGCAACTAAAATCCTTCCTAATAAAAGTGCCATTTCCACTATAACTATTGGTTCTAGTGTCTCCTTGTTCATTTTTTTTGGAATCTCCTCATTTTTCATTTCTTGATAAAGAGCTTCTGAAAGATGTGCAAGATGTTATTCAATCTCAACAATCATTGTTGAGATAAAATGGAAGCATTGCTCTTGCAAATAAGGTGCTAAATCATTTATCCTTGAAGGAGATTTATGTGCATGAAGAAAACTTAGGTCTTCTAGAATATTCTTGGACCCCTTATCTATGGTATCTTTTATTTGACTAACCTCAGTTCCAAAATAAGCATTAAGGTGACCAAACTAGTCTTCATCATTTGTCATCATAAATCTAAAACTCAACCCAGGTAAATTGACACTTTTTAGGTCCCCTCTCTTGACAAGCCAACCTCACTAGTAGTTAATTTGTGCAAATGGGTTTCATCATCTTTGTAACTTTCCAGAGATGTAACTATGGCTTCAAGGCATTTACCAACCTTAACTGTCTCACGCAGATCTACAAATCCATCAACTATTTTTTTTTCATCCTACTAACAAATAGGCTTTCAAAAAGTTCATCCAACAGACTCTTTGAGTTCTTCAAAAAACTCTCACACACGCATTGCCATGGAAACTCAACATTTGAACAAAAATCTGTTTTTAGCCACTCCAAGCTCCCTTCAAATTTATCTAGATTTTCCAATGTTTCTCTGATCAATGTCTCATTCTCTACAAGTTCCTTGCCACTTTTCACAAGATCAAGCAAATACTTTCCCCCAAGCCTATCTACAAAGAGAATATCATCTACACATGTCTTAAGCCATGCTAACCAAGACTCTAATATAAGTTCGCTCACCAAAATAATCATGGTAGCTTGTAGATTCTCTCTATGAGATTTCCACAACTACACCTCATTGTTTGGGTTTGGAATCCAACAAAACAACTGTGATCCAGGTGGCACTTCCAACAAAGTCTTATAAAAAAGATGCAAATCATTTAGAACCCCAAGAAGAGCTCCCCAACTTGACATAGTGTTACCTGAATGAATCTTACCACATTACAGAAAATGGAACTAACTTCCCCCACCTTATCGGTTTATTGACCGAACGTGTCTTCTAGTTCCAGCGATGTGTCAACGGTTCTATTTTTTCATCAATGTGAGGATATTCTATTGGTGGGATGAGGTTTCATGTTCCTACGATGGTCTTATGGGGATGCTATCGATGGAGTTCGTGCCTATCATCAGGACTTGGGTGGTGGTTCCAACGACGAGTTGATGTTGTTGGCACTCATGTTCTAAGTCAACACTAACAAAACCAAGGTTTTGGTCTTCTTGTGTTGAAAGGATAAGAATTAGATGAGCTTCATATTTAGTTGAACCCACTTGAGATAGTCTTTGAAAAAAAAATTGTGGGGCTTGATTTCACTAAAAAATGGAAAATGAAGATGCTCATAGCTCAATTGAGGACCAAATCACACCAACTAAGATGTGAGACGGGTGTTGAAAACCAATCTAACTAATCTTTTTGTGGCTCTATGTGTAGCCTTGTTAACTTTCTAGATAAGTCAACCAAGAATTATTCAATAGGATTTGGTTTGTTTGTGAGGAGTTCTAGAAACAAAATAATCTTCCAAAATCCTTTGTTTGAAAGAATGCCAATAGAGTGGTGCAATGGTTTGGAAAAAACAATGTAAACACAAACCCTGTTGAAGCTCCTTTGAGCACCATCATACTAGGGGTTGAATCTCATAAATTCAAATTGTACTAGGAGTTTCCCTTATAGAGTTGATTTGATGCATTTGATAGTTTGTTCCCCTTCTTTAGCTCCTCTACAAGTTCAAAGAAAATAAATATGCTTATAAGTTATAACATGTCTTCTTTGGAAGCAGTTTTTTGCAAAATAATTTGAGAAGATTGTTACAACAGATTTATTTCGCAAAAGAAAACATCAAAGCTTCTACAATAAATATTACTTTAATGGTATCTTTTGATGTTGCCAACAGATGCACACATTTGAATTTCCAAGTTAAGGTCATATGCTCTCTAATGGTTTATGGTTTTAAATTATATTGGATTATGCTTATGCAATTTCTTTTAACTTGATAACATCATGTGTATTCCTAATATTTTTATTATTGGACTTAAAAAATGTGTCAAAAATTAGAATTCGTTTGATGCTTATGTAAACATGTTCTGTTATTGCAGAGACTAGCTTTGTTTCCTAGTGGTTTTATGGTTGTTGTCAGGTATATTTTACTTATCATCCTCACTATAGAGTTAGTTGCACTCTCATTATACAGTTTGAATATATGAGGCAATATAAAGATCATTTTGTTTTTGGTGTAAGCTTCATTTCAATAAATTTCATTGATTAGAAAGTATCTATTTGAGTTTTTATTACTCAATTATAAAGCATTTAGTTACCAGATGCTAAGCATATTTTATAGAAAAAATCAAATAAGACTAGAGTAGGTATCTTTTTGATGGTGGAAACCATTTTCAACAGGTGAGCATGTTGGAATGTGGGTTTACCTATCATCTATCTCAATTTTAAGTAATCAGATTTACAAAAAATTATACTAGCAAATATTTTGAGAGCATCCTTGCAAAATCTATTTTGTGCATATCTTGCAATTATTGCATTCCATGAGATGACATCTCTTTGAGGAATTCCATCAAAGAGTTCATGTGCCTTATGTACATTTCCACATTTTGCATGCATGTCTAACAAATCATTTCCAACCATAATATTTGAAAAAAATCCCCCATCTATTATGCTCTGATGGATGTTCATACCCTGCTCCAAAGCTCCCATTTTGGAACAGGGAAGGAGGATGCTAGCATAGATTGTGGAATTTGGCTTCACACCTGCTAATTGCATTTTCTTGAAAGTTTCTAAAGCGCTTTCAACAAATCCATTTTGTGCATATCTCGCAATCATCCTATTCCATGAGATGGCATCTCTTTCAGGAATTTTGTCAAATAGTTCACATGCCTTCTCTATGCTTCCACATTTTGCATACATGTCTACTAGGGCGGTTGCAACTACAACATCTAACAAAATTCCTCTATTATTTATTCTTTGATGGATGTTCATACCCTTTTCCAAAGCCCCCATTTTGGCACAGGTAGGAAAGATGCTGGAAAAGGATGTGGAATTTGGCTTTATACCTGCCAATTGCATTTGCTTGAAAGTTTCTAAAGCATTTTCAAAAAATCCATTTTGTGCATATCCAACAATAATTGCAGTCCAAGAGATGACATCTCTTCAAGGAATTATGTCAAAAACTTGACAGGATTTCTCTATGCTTCCACATTTTGCATACATGTCAACCAAAGCATTTCCAACTATAATATTAGATGAAAATCCCCCTTATATTATGCTTTGATGGATGCCCATACCCTGTTCCAAAGCTTCCATTTTGGAATAGGAAAAGAGGATGCTGGAAAAGGTTGCAGAATCTAGATTTAAACCTACAAATTACATTTGCTTGAAAGTTTCTAAAGCCTTTTCAACATATCTAATTTGTGTAAATCCTGCAATTATTGTAGTCCATGAGACCACATTTCTTTGAGGCATTTTGTCAAACAGTTTGCATGCCTTGTCTATGTTTCCACATTTTGCATACATTTCTACAAGGTTCATTGCCACTACAACATCTAACAAAATTCTTCTATCCTTTATGCTTTGATGGATGTCCATACCATGTTCCAAAGCCCCCATTTTGGCAGAAACAAGGAGGATGCTGGCAAAGGTTATGGAATTTGGCTTTACACCTGCCAACTGCATTTTCTTGAAATATTTTAAAGCCTTTTTAAAAAAATTGTTTTGTGCATATCCTGCAATCATTGTATTCCATAGGATGGCATCTCTTTTAGGAATTCTATCAAAAACTTCATGTGCCTTGTTGGTGCAGGAGCATTCAATTGGTTTTATTTGAATTTGATCAAAATAAGGAGTCATAGGTTGGTCTAGGAGGTTAAAGTCATGAAGTGGGTCAATAAGGTCTAAAAGAGACCATTAGAGTGTATGTGCAGCTCTAATTTGTATGGAGCTTTCTAGGATTTCAATTGTATGTGCATAAAATCATCTTTCACAAGACGAAAACACAAATAAACCCAACAATGAATATAAAATTTAACCAAAACTTTTCAAACCAAAAACCTGACTAAACAAAGCACACATAGTCCTAGGTGTCCCACACTTTTGATGTCAATTTCTTGTGTGTGAGCCAATAGATGCATCATGGAAAATATTTTATTTTTCTTTTCTTCCATGGCTATTATCTATGGGACCAAACCAATATTGTGGGCTCCATATGTATGTCTGAAATGAAAGTTCCTTTTAATTGAAAAAGTGGGCAATTTCTTTCACTTATGTCGATAGCTTGGTATTCTAATGTTTATGAGACTGAGCCTCTAATATTTTTCCTACCATATGCAACTTGGCAGATGGTTATGTTCATTGCAAATTGGCCACCTAGTGTTCATCAACTAGCCAAAGAGTTTATGGACCCAAACCCTATAAAGGTATTTATGTTGGTTCCTAAGGAAATCATATTATTTACCAATATCAAGCATGTTAGTTTAACATCAAATAACAAAAGAAAGATGGTTTTCAAATTTTACAGGCCACATAGTTTCTTAAATTGGTTCAATGTAGGTATTGCCTAAGTTTAATGATGTTTCATTGTGTCATCATAATTAACACACATATTTGACATTTGTAATTATTTCACCTCTCTAGTAGAATTGATTTGTCTGATTTTACCACAAAATTGATAATCTAGCAAAGTACACTTACATGAAGAACCTTTTGTTCTAGGTGGTGGTTGGGTCCCAGGATTTTTCTACAAATCATGATGTGATGCAAATAGTGGAGGTATGAGATTCAACTCTAGAAAATTGAATCACATTATTGGCATATTATGGCAGTCCATAAGTTTTTGTTTATCATCAAATATAATTTCTAGAATTCTTGTGGTTTGAAATTCCATATACATTTTGAAACATTAATTTTGAAGCTTGAATTAGGCCAAGATATTTTTACAATGTTCTTTAAATAGCTTCACTTTCTCTTTCAGTTTTATTGCATCAGATGGGAATGAGTGTATCATGGTTGAACCCTTAAAAAGTAGCAATTTAGATATAATTTAGAAGAATCAATGTTCTATTGTTCGACTTAACACAAACCCCCAATCTCTCATTTTTAGGTTTTGGATGACCGAGTAAAGGACACATGATTGGTTTCGTTGCTTGAGAAATACCACAAATCTCATGGGTAATTTATTGGTTATGCAGTGTTGGAAATTTGTGTGGCTGGAAAGGATTCAAAGAAATTTAGTTTTAGTTGATGTTATTGAACTATTTTGATGCTATTTGTATAACTTCCAAAGAATTGAAATTGAACATTAGCTACATTACTCTTATGTCCTATTCTAGAATTTATTATTTATCTTGTGTGTTTATTAAGAAAGACTGGATACATTGAATATTAGCTACATTACTCTTGTGTCCTATTCTAGAGGCTAAGAAGTGTTTGCAAGATGTGAAAATGGCTTGCTCGCATCCTGCAAGAAGATAAAACATAAACACTAACATGATCATTTAATTTGCATCTATATAATCTATGCAATTTTTCATGGGCATTGAGGTTGGTTGGTTTCTGAACTACTTTGATAGAATCACCTATTTTATGTACTTCAACCCATTTGGAGCATTCTACTTTTTGCATTGGTCATAACTAATGATGTTCTTGTTTCCTCTATAGAGAGAATTTTTCCTTCTAATATTGAGAATCTACCTCATATTCTAGGGTGTTTATCTCACTGGTGCCAACTTATCAGGTGCTAATCCTAAAGGAGCAAATTTGAAGGTATGAGATATGACAAAAAAATATAATTTTTTGTACATATTGCATTAATGATTCATTGATATGCTAAGTTGTTGGTTTTGGTATGGGTATAGGGTTCAGGTATGCTAGTACAACACTTTTTTTTCTTGAGTATAGTATGTGTTAGCTCTCAAAAACGCAGGCAGAAAGCCTCAAGAGGCTACCAATGTCTTGATATGCTTCAAGGTAACAGACAAGGTCAAAAGAATTCAATCTTCTACTCTTTAGGTGCTGCTAGACCTAGGCGGGTGTACCTCTCTGAATGAAGTAGGCTTGACTTGTGATATTCCTTCTTGTAATGATTTGTCCACAATGGCAGATGATAGTGAACAAATGAAATCAAACTTGAAAGCAGTAGCAATGTTCTGATTTAAAACCTAAAATGAATGCTTAACTAATAGATATAAAGAAACTGAATGAATTCAAAATGATGAAGTGCAGAGACCAGTGCCTTATTGGCTAGGCAGAGTCAAATGAAATTAGGATGAGCAACACTCTCTGGAGAAACTCAAATTCTCTGGCATACATTCTATTTACAACTTGTATAAACATGCAAGAATATGATTACTAAGCTCTACTTGAACAATCCAAATGAATTTCTCTGATTACTGTGATTAACTAAAAGGATTTAGTCTTTACTTGAAAGAACCAATCAATCAACCACACAAGTACAACAAATTTTTACTGATAAATTGAATACAAACTTGTTATAACAATGTAGACAATCAGAAAGAATCCATCTTGGAGACAACTTAGCAATACTTTCATTAGATTCAACAAATAATTAGCACCAGAGAAATGCAGCAACATCAATTGATTTTCATAAATACCTCCATTCTAAAATCATGCAACAATAGTCTCTAATCTGATGATTTTATTCAACTATATCTACTTGTTGTGTATCAAAATCTAATAACCAGTCCTCATTCTACAATTACAAGATGCCTATTTATACACTAGTATTAGAAAAAAATATATCATACTAAGATCCCATGTCAGCCCTCCACAAAATTCGAGCCCAAAATCATGTCGGCCTACAAGGGTTTTTAGCAATTTACATGTCAGCCTCAATGTTTGAAATTTATTAATCATCAATGAACAGTCAGCGAGACAATGCAGTAGCTATGCCAAAGGTAATTCAATTGTTGTCTTCCCCAATGTATTTTTCCTTTTCCGTGACTTATCTGAGTCGGGGAGATGTCCCGTAGATCACATTATGTTTCCCCGAGAGCTCCTTTACCTTTTGCGTGTCACTATGACCTTATAATATAGGGGAGACATCTCACAGAGCATATTATGTTTCAACGAAAATATTCATAGTGTATTATTCATTCACTAAGACATAGGGAAACCTCTCACCGAGATTCACTTTTGTTTTACTCACTATCACTGTAACCTTTTGATATCAAGAAGACCTCTCATAGATTAGACTCTGCTTCACCAAAAATCTTCATTCATTTTGAGTCGCCATGACAATCCAATTTTCATGCCGACAAAGTCTCCTCTACGTTCCATCGATGAGACCGAAGGTCACTCGCCGAGACATCACTTCAAAAGCCCTAACTCCTCCCGAAATGTATCCATTCATCATGTGTATCAGCAAGATATATTAATATCAATGAGACCTCTCAGAGATTAAATTATGTTATACCGAAGCATCCCAAATCCACGCCCGATCGCCGAGACACAACCAACCTCTCACTGAAAGCCATTTGAAGAAAACCTTTTATGCTTCGTCGGTGAGACAAATATACTTTGCTATGACCCTTCACCGAAGACCATATGTTTAGCCGAAGCAAAACCCCATATGCAATGTCAGTGAGACCAAAGGTCACTCGCCAAGACCTTACCACAATAGCTCCAACTCTTATCGATATATATCCTCTAGCCATCGGTCGGTAAGACAAAAGACACTCGCCAAGACATAATGTCGATACTACCTAGCTCCTATTGAAAAGTGCATCCTCGGTCGCCAAAACAACATGAATGTCATGCCGATAGCCACCCACAGGTAAATGTCGGTCTCTACAACAATGAAAAAGTCATGCCAACCACCTGCAACAAAAATAGGTTAACGCACAAGCAACATGGGTCGGGGAGACCTAGATAAACCTATGCCGATATGGACCACAACATGAAAAATGCATAACTCGATGGATTCTATGGGGTCACACAGCCAAAATGTGGGTAAAGCATCATGAAATGAGGAAAATGTGTCAAAGGTAGACTTCACATGGGGATAAAAGATATGCCAAAATCATCATATTTTTATAGTTCTAATAGTGGCTCCGTCTGGGGATGAATGATAATAAGATCATTGCAAGGATCTAGAATCTTTGGGTGAGCTGACTAGACACAGAGTGATGAACCAGTGAGTAGCAATGGAATGAATGGCAATGGAAATGAATGCAAAATGGAGACGAATGCAAAATGGAAGTGAAATGGAGATGGACCAAATCCTAAACTACCGTGCATGGAAAATAATTTTAAAGAGGATAAGAAAGAGTTGTCCATGCACTAGCAACCCTTAATCCTCTGTGTTTCTCAAGAGAATAAATTCTTCAAGAATTGCCCATGAATAGGCAATTCTTGATCTTCACTAGCCATATTCTATAGATAATATGAGTCTTCACCCTTCTTTCCAACAACAACAAAAGGTCCCACCCACAAGGCTTCAAATTTACCGTGCTTACCCTTCTCCTGACATCTTGCACTCCACATCAGTACCACATCATTTTCTTTGAATTTTCTATCCTTTGCCTTCTTGTCAAATAGATACTTCATCTGTGTTAGTAACTTTATGTTTTGGTTTTGAGCAACTCTCCTTATTTCATCAAGTTTAGCCAATTGCTCCATTCTTTCCTCCATAGGTTCAGGAACATCCAAATCTTCCTGAAGGACAAACCTATAGACTGGTAACAAATTTTGCAAAGGCATCCTGGCTTGTGCTCCATACACCAACTCAAATGGGGATTTTCTAATTTCCTTTTTAACAGTAATCCTATCAACCCACAGCCAATTTTAATTTTGAATCCCAAGCCTTCTTGTTCTATCCCGACATCCTCCTTATAATTTTCAAAAGACTTTTATTGCTGGACTCTGCTTGACCATTAGCTTGTGGATGGTAAGGAGCTGCATAAGAAATAGTAATTCCATACTTATCACAAAATCCTTTGAATTCATCTGACCTAAAACACATTCCATTGTCTGTGACTAACCTCAGTGGTGTACCAAATCTGGTGATAATGTTGTCCATCAGGAAATTAGTCACCACCTTACTTGTAGCTTGCTTGGTTGGGATTGCTTCTACCCATTTGGTAAAATAATTAGTGGCAACTAGTATCCACTTATGTCCACCACTTGATTTTTCTTGTATCTATCCAATGAATTCAATTCCCCATTGATGAAGAGGGGCATCAGCCTGCAAGGGTCGGAGTGGCAAAGCTCCTTGATACTTCAGTTTTCCAAAGAACCTTTCGCAGGCTTCACATTTTCTCACATGTGTAAAAGAATCATTAAAAACCTTTGGCCAATAATAACCTGCTCTGATAATTTTATGTGCAATCATTTTTGTTGAGTAATGTCCTCCACACACTCCTTCATGCATTTCACTTAGGGCACGCTTGGCTTGAAACTCATCCAGACATAATAACAGTATACCATCTCTGTTCTTCCAAAACAGATCTCCATCCATGAAAACATACTTTGATTCTTGCAACTTCAACGTTCTCTTCTGGCTGTCACTCAATCCCTCTGGACACTTCATGTACTTAAGGTAATGCATAATATCAGTATACCAAGGGGTGTGCTCAATGCTTGCAATTGGAGTCCCTTCTACATTACAGACTTGACTTGCTTCAATATTTGATTCTGCCATCAGCCTACCCAAGCCTTGGCCTCTTACTAGCTTAGCAATCTATATTTCCATGTCAAACTCTTGAATCTTGTTGATCCATCTGCATATTTTCCCTGTAGCTTCAGATTGTGTGAGAATGTCTTTGACAGCCACATGAGGGACATAAGCAATTACCTTTGCTCCAACAAGATATGGTCTGAATGCTTTAGTAGCCTTCACTAATGCAAATGCCTATTTTTCCATTATGTCATACTTCAATTCAGACCCTTGTAATGATTTACTAAAGAAAGACACAGGCTGTTCATGACCATCCTCATTCTTTTGTAACATAACCGCAGCAATAGTGTGCATTGAAGCAAATGAAAATATTTGAAAAGGCTTTGCAAAATCTAGAGATTTAAGAACATGAGCCTCCTTGATGGCCCTTTTGATAGATATGAAAGCTTCCAAAGCTTCTGCAGTCCATTCCATTTTCTATCCTTTCTTCAACATTTTTGATATGGGCTTAATGATCTCAGCAAAATTAGAGACAAATCTTCTAACAAAATTAATTTTTCCGAAGAATGATTGTATAGCCTTGATAGTTTTAGGAATAGGAATTTTATCAATAGCTTCAACCCTCTTAGGATCTATTCTAATTCCCTCTTTTGAAACAGTATGTCCTAAGAGCTTACCCTCTATAATTGCAAAATGACACTTCTTTGGATTTAAACTAATACCATATTCAAGAGCTTTGATAAATACCTTTTCCATATGTTGCACATGATCTTCAACCTTCTTTGAATAAGCAGTCAGATCATCTTGGTACACCACCATGATAACATTGATCAAATCAACAAATGTTGTCCATAGCTCTTTGGAAAGTCACTCCAGCATTGGTGAGACCAAATGGCATTCTTATGTATACATATGTTCCCCAAGGAGTTGTGAATGTTGTCTTATACTGCTCAGATTCTTTGACTTTGACCTGGTTGTATCTTGAAAACCCATCCATCATGGGCACTAGTTCACACCTGGTTACCTTATGTAGTATAGCCTCCATATTGGGTAGAGGATAATTATCCATGAGAGATGCCATGTTCAGATTCCTGAAGTCCACACATAATCTGATATCTCTATTCTTTTTCCTCATAGGGACCAAATTTGAAACCCACTTTGAGTGCTTGATTGGTTTGATAATTCCTCTATCTCTGAGCTTTGTCAATTCTTCTTGCATCTTAAGCTCTAGTGTTGGATTTATAGGCCTTTGCTTCTGTTTGAAAGGCTTGGCATCTGGCTTCAATGGTATTTCATGCTGAAATAAATCCTCCCTGTATGCCTTCATATCTTCATAAGACCAAGCAAACACGTGTTTATAATTTCTCAACAATTCTATCAACATTCTTCTAATTGTTGGGCTTATCTTCTTCCCTATGTACACCTTTCTTGGCACCATCTCAGTCCCCAAGTTGAATTCTTCAATATCTTCCCTTTTGACTAGCGTTTGCTTCATGAGAGACCGATCATTTCCATCATACAGCCTCTCCAATGCCACTAAGCCATTAGGTATTTTATTTGTTTTGAGCTGTAATATCTCCTTGCCAAAGACTATTTGCTTCCCATCCACTTCTTCAATGAAAGCATTGAAATCAATTTCCTGAACTTCATATTGATCTATACAGTGAAGAAATTTCAAAAGATCAGTATCATCATTGAAGACCTACCAACTATAAATATTATCAGGAACAGTAGGCCTTGTCTTGAACTCAATCTGTGAAACACCAGCCAATGTGATATCATCTCTTTTCAGCGCCACATTTGCTAAAAAATCAGCCATTATGTTCTTTGATCTGTCAATCCACTCAATTGAAAATGTTTCAAACAATTCAATTGTGTCCCATACAACATTCCTATATTGCTTCATTCTTTTGTGCTTTGTTGCATATTTTGAATTGATTTGTGAAACAACCAACTCAGAATCGCCCAAAACAGCCAGCATCTTGATTTTATGTTTCATAGCTATGTTCAAGCCTATCAATAAAGCTTCATACTCTGCCACATTGTTTGTACATTCAAATTCTAACAGAAATGAATATTTAAATGTAGTACCTTCAGGTGAAACAAATACAATCCTAGCTCCATTACCTTCTTGGTTGTAGGCTCCATCAAAATACATCTTCCATACGCCATTGCAATTCTGTGTAGCATGTTTTTCAATTGGATCACTATTGATCAATTCTGGCTGAGCTGGTTCTATTTTAAAATTCCCAAGATCAACATCACAAAAAAATTGATCTGATCTTGCAGTACACAATCAACAAGCTGGTTCATTCTTGGCTCCCTATACAATTTGACTTCCTGACCATTCACTGGAATAGTTGCATAAGACAAATCAAACTGGACATTTCCACCAACAGCTGTTGTCCACTGCCTTGACAAAAGCATCCTGAACTAAGGAGGAGTATCAATGACTGTTATATCTATATTATAAGCTACCTATGGATAAGTAGCCAGCTTGACTTCAACACCTCTCATAATGCCTACCATAGGAACAGGTATGTTATCCATTGCGTAACATTTGCCTCCAATGGTATCAACCCACATGCCAAGCTGCTTCATGACTCCTACTGGCATGATATTTATAGCAGCACCTAAGTCTATCATGCAATTCCTTAACAATTTGTTATTGATAAGCAACATAGTGAAAAAAGGATCAACTTGAGGGGGAGTTGATAATATATCACTCAAGCAAACTTTAGAGTTATTTATTTTCTTCTACCTATTGACTGCTTTAATAGCTACTTTGTTTTCAGAATTCATATATTTTTCATTTCCACTTGATATCAATTGAACAACATTATCTTTGTATTCCTTTATTTTCATCAACTCAAGTAATGGAACAAACATTTTTACCTGGGATAACGCCTGAGTGAAGTCAAAAGAAGAGCTCTCTACCTTAATAGTCTTCTTTAGTTCTAGCATATCTCCTTTGTTTTCTTCTTTTTCTTTTTTATTAGGTTGGCCAGGTGTTTGTATCTCTTTATGTAAGTCCTTCACTTCCTCTTCTTGGACTAGCTTCTGTTCACTTTTATCAAGCTCTCTTTTCTGACCTTTTCACAGTTCCTTGTGTTTCCTTCTGATCTTTCATAAAAATTCCCCCAGGAACACCTTCTACATCATTTACTTTTATGTTTCTCAACCAGTATTTACTCTTGGCTTCTTCAACTGCAGCAACAATTATTCTCTCTATTTCATCTTCAGTAAGTCTCCTCACACTACATTGAGCAAATGCCTCAACAGAATGTGGCTCAGTATAATCTTCATCAGAATCATAAAAGACTTGTTGTTCAACCATATGGACATTGTACTTCTGATTAGAAACATCATACTCATAGCCTTCATCCTCTGAAGATGAGTACCTCTCTTGAACATGGTGAAAAGTGTTTGAAGTTAAATACACTTTGTGATCTTCTCCATTGTTTTTTGTTAACATTCCCTCTTCTTGCATCCTTTGAGCTACAACACAATAGTTTGGAGAATGTGGCTTATCACAAGCCTCACAGAAGTAATTATTACTCACCATGTAAGTTCCCTTCTTGCTCAATGGATTAGGAGTCTCTTTGTTCCTTGGCCTAGCTGTTATAGGTTTTCCATCCTTCCAGTCTATATTATAAGGCATATCATGCAACCTCGGCCTCTCATTTTTGTATGTATTCTCCTGTATGTACTGATAATTATTGCTTTGCTGAGGAGGCCTAGGGTTGTCTCTTTTACTGATTATACCAGTAGCCTTCCTGTTGTTTTCAATTGTTAGTGCTATTTTATGTGCTTCAGCCAAATCTCTTGGAAATCTATTTCTCAATCTGTACCCTGTTTTAGGATCAAATGCATTCAAATAGACACTCAAAGCTACAGAATTTGGTAACCTTGATCTAGGAGGTACCTTAGTCTGTAACTTGTTGAATTTTCAATTGAAATCATAAACTAAGTCATTCTGATTTTTCTGAATTCGCATCAATTCATGAAGAGCAGCATCTGGTGCATTTAGATTCCCATATTGCTCTAAGAATCGATCTTGGAATATTTGGAGAGAATCAATTGAAGATGCTAGCAAGCTGTTGAACCAATCCCTAGTGTCCTCAATAAGTGACATCATAAATAGCCTCATGTGTAAATATTCATATGGCATACCTATGTCTTAGATGAACACATTGAAATTCCTTAAATGTTCTTCAGCAGTGACTACATTACTCCTTGTAAACTTAGGCACCAGACCTCTCCAGCTGCTATCCATAGGGTAAGGGCATAGATGAATCCCTGCCAAATCAAACTGTCTAATCATTGTTGTATATTGTTGAGGGGGAGGAATAGGTGGGTACTAATATTGGTGAATAGGATTATTGTATTGTGCATTATGTTGTGGGATGTGATGCTAACTAGGAGGTGGATGCATATTTGTATGCTGAGTAGGAATGTGAGGCGGATGATTTGGCTATATGTATTGATTTTCTGTCTGATGGTGAGGAGACACTGGTGGATTTGAAGGCCTTGCACCATGATTACCCTGCTTATGAGGTGGTACATACTTCAGAGGGGAACTAGTTGTCTGAGAAGTAATTTGGACTTTCTGCAATGCAGCCTTCAGCTCCTCTATCTCCTTCCTTTGTGATTCAAATTGTGCTTTTACTTCCTCAACAAGCTCATGATCAATAAACCCATTTGGGTTTCCTTCCATCTTCTGATCATATTCCTGTTGAATTCTGATTTGTTTAGCCTCACATGCAGCTTGAAACTCAGCCTGTTTCTAAGGATTGAGAAAAGAAAAAGGATTCATCTGATCCTCTGGAGTACAAGGCTCAACACTCGAATCATTTCTCCATGTATCATAGCGATCATATGCTTCACAATGTGCTCTTGATGCTTTACCTTTATATGTTACGCACATGTCTTCATTTACCCCTTTTCCCTTATCAACTTTGACATCTTTGTGTGTCCACTTACTGCTGCCAGCAGGAGCTCCAATATGACCTCCCTTGTATTGAGATCTTCTTCCATTCATGATGAACAACTGCAAAATTTTTGTCAGAGTCGCCACTCACTTTTATCAAAAAATGAGAAAATACTTGATGTTTCTTATTCCCAGTTGAGTCTATATAAAGTTTCTGACTCTATGATTAAGGATTTGATTCTGAATGTTCCCCAGCGGAGTCACCAATTTGTTAGTTCTCAAAAACGCAGGCAGAAAGCCTTAAGAGGCTATCAATCTCTTGATACGCTTCAGGGTAATAGACAAGGTCAAAATAATTCAACCTTCTACTCTTTAGGTGCTGCTAGACCTGGGTGGGTGTACCTCTTTGAATGAAGTAGGCTTGACTTGTGATATTCCTTCTTGTAATGATTTGTCCACAATGGTAGATGATAGTGAACAAATGAAATCAAACTTGAAAGCAGTAGCAATGTTCTAATTTAAAACCTAAAATGAATGATTAACTAATAGATATAAAGAAACTGAATGAATTCAAAATGATGAAGTGCAGAGACCAGTGCCTTATTGGGTAGGCGGAGTCAAATGAAATCAGGATGAGCAACACTCTCTGGAGAAAGTCAAATTATCTGGCATACATTCTATTTACAACTTGTATAAACATGCAAGAATATGATTACTAAGCTCTACTTGAACAATCCAAATGAATTTCTCTGATTACTATGATTAACTAAAAGGATTTAGTCTTTACTTGAAAGAACCAATCAATCAACCACACAAGTACATCAAATGTACACTGATAAATTGAATACAAACTTGTTATACCAATTTAAACAATCAGAAAGAATCCATCATGGAGACAACTTAGCAATACTTTCATTAGATTCAACAAATAATTGGCACCAGAGAAATGCAGCAACATCAATTGATTTTTATAAATACCTCCATTCTAAAATCATGCAACAATAGTCTCTGATCTGATGATTTTATTCAACTATATCTACTTGTTGTGTATCAAAATCTAATAACCAGTCCTCATTCTACAATTACAAGATGCCTATTTATACACCAGTATTAGAAAAAATATATCATACTAAGATCCCATGTCGACCCTCCACAAAATTCGGGCCCAAAATCATGTTGGCCTGTAAGGGTTTTTAGCAATTTACATGTCGACCTCAGTGTTTGAAATTTATTAATCATCAGTGAACAGTCGGCGAGACAATGCAGCACCTATGCCAAAGGCAATTCAATCATTGTCATCCCCAATGTATTTCTCCTTCGCCGTGACTTATTTGAGTCAGGGAGATGTCTCGTAGATCACATTATGTTTCAACAAAAATATTCATAGTGTATTATTCATTCGCTGAGACATAGGGAAACCTCTCACCGAGATTCACTTTTGTTTTACTCACTATCGTTGTAACCTTTTGATATCGGGAAGACCTCTCATAGATTAGACTCTGCTTCACCGAAAATCTTCATTCATTTTGAGTCATCGTGACAATCCAATTTTCATGCCAACAAAGTCTCCTCTGCGTTCCATCGGTGAGACCAAAGGTCACTCACTGGGACATCATTTTGAAAGCCCTGACTCCTCCCAAAATGTATCCATTCATCATGTGTATCGACGAGATATATTAATATCGGGGATACCTCTCAAAGATTAAATTATGTTATACCAAAGCATCCCAAATCCACGCACGATCACCAAGAGACAACCAACCTCTCACCAAAAGCCATTTTAAGAAAACCTTTTATGCTAAGTCGGCGAGACAAATATACTTCGCTATGACCCTTCACCGAAGACCATATGTTTGGCCGAAGTGAAACCCCATATGCAATGTTGGTGAGACCGAAGGTCACTCACCAAGACCTTACCACGATAGCTCCAACTCTTATCGATATATATCCTCCTGCCACCGGTTGATAAGACAAAACACACTCGCCAAGACATAATTCCAATACCGCCTAGCTCCTACCGAAAAGTGCATCCTCAGTTGCCAAAACAACATGAATGTCATGCCAATAGCCATCCACAGGTAAATGTCAGTCGCTGCAACAATGAAAAAGTCCTGTCGACCACCTGCAATAAAAATAGGTTAATGCACAAGCAACATGGGTCAGGGAGACCTAGATAAACCTATGCCGATATGGACCACAACATGAAAAATGCATAACTCGATGGATTCTATGGGGTCACACAGCCAAAATGTGGGTAAAGCATCATGAAATGAGGAAAATGTGTCAAAGGTAGACTTCACATGGGGATAAAAGATATCCAAAAATCATCATATTTTTATAGTTTTAACAGTATGGTTGGGTACAACTGTAATATATATATATATATCATATAGAATTGAAAATTTATTTGATAAATCGTATAATAATAATAAAATTTTAATCTATGATAGTATGATACTTCATCATTGATCAATGGTAGTGATAAAGATAATATTAACTGTCAATTGATAGTTCAAAATTTTAATATTATGCCATATATGTTCAAGACTCCAAAGTCAAGATTCAAATGAAAATCATTCTAGTTACAAAATGTGAAAATAATATAGTAGAATATTTGTATTTTGGTCTTCAATCTTATATCAAAGTAATCGCTTGGTTCAACATGATTTGAACCACAAGCTAATGTAGTGCCACTTCCACTAGGTACATTATGTGTAGGAACCTCATCATCTTCTGGACTTTGAAAAACTCTACAATAGATGCATCCAAGTTGGCACATTGATGGGTTATATCCCAATTTGTTGTTGCCCTTTCCTTGTAGTCATCTTCCTTATGTGATAGGGGATGCAAGTTGGAATGGATATAGATAAAGTCTTCTATTTTTTTGCAGCCAATGATTGAGTGGATAAAGGAGCATATACTTCAATTATTCTCAATCAAAGAACTTGCAACCCCTTGATTGAATAGGTAACATCCTTGTTTCCATAAAACATACAAAAAATATGTTCTTTCTTTTGTAACATATCTATCATATCTTTCTTTTGTAATATATCTATCCTATTAAGAATATTTCCTCTAATCAGGTTATTAATTTGTCCAAATTCAAAAATGATTACTAGATTTTTCTCATGAATATGTTATTTTGTATAGGAATTTGCAGTAATGGACTCAATGGAAATAGAGTTCACATGCGTACATGTAGCTTGTGATGATTTTCTGATTTTTTTTTAGTTGTTTGCATCTACTATGGTTTTGTATAACAAACTCAGTAATAATTTTAGGTTTTAGCTCAATAACAATAGAGAAATAGCCATAACAACCATTCTATTGAAAATGAATAATTAAATATCTCATTGTAAGCTCATATGAGTCTTACCATGTACAGTTAGTCAATTTTTCAGGGGCACCTTTCCACAAACCTATTGGTTATTAAAATTAAAAACTATCAGAACAAGCTCGAGTTCGTCAAATGTTTCATAGACTAATAAATTATCAAGCAGCTATCTTCCTTGATCTTCTAAATTGTACAAGATAAAGCTTAGTTTTCTAGGTCAAGGAAGTGGAAAAACATAGAGTTTGTGGTTTCATTTCATCTTACTAATGTGTATAGAAGTTTCAGGGAGTTTGTATGTGCAATTTACTATAGTTTTGTTTAGATATAGGTGCCAATTCTATGGTAGAGCATGTGCCCTGAACACTAATTTTCAATATTCTAGAGATCTCCTATTTTTGACTGAGTTCCTTATTGAACACAATTTGATACGTGTTTATGATGATTGACTAGATGCCCTAATGGTATAGTTTCTTCCCAACTTTATAATCAAAGAAATTCATGCCAAATGTATATAGAGACATAGATTTGATAACTGCTAAGCTGATTCAAGCAATTGTGCTTTATACAGTTCCAATGGAAGAGTCTTGGAAGGTTCCAAAATATTATTTAATTTAAGTGATTTGATCTTGTTTGTTTGATGAGTGGATAGTGGTCTCATAATCTTGGTAGATCGGCATGGTGGGTTCAATATCCATAGATTGATCTTCCGAAAAGGTCTGTATTGTTAGCATGGGCATCTCCAACATGGAGCCTGATAGAAATCAAGAACACCATTCAACCTCACTTAGACAAATTTCACAAAAAATAGGCTTCAATCTCTCAATTCCTTCAATCCTCAAGGATTGTGAAAGTTAAGAATTTGGAACATAGATCTCTTCAGGAAATGCATGGAGCCAGCTAAGAAGTTTTTGTAAGATGTGAAAATGGCTTGCTCGCATCCTGTAAGAAGATAAAACATAAACCCTAACAACCAATGTGGAAAAAGATATCAGGAAAGAATTCATCAGAGAAACATGGGCACATCAGTGGGAATCATTGTGTGGTCTCTCTGATATGGAAAAATAAAAAAGAGCACATGATTGAAGATTATATCAGAGAGAGAAACAAATATCGGTGGGACAAAAAGCTCAATTCCTTCGATACTCCGATAATACTTAGGCACATAATTCATCGGCGAGAGAAGTAAATTTTAGTGGACAAAAAGGTTAGTCCCTTCAATACTTTGATAAAACTTAGGAACATAATTCATCGATGGGAGAAGTAAATTTTGGTGGGACAAAAAGCTCAATCCCTCTGATACTCTGATAATACAAACAAAAGCTTACAATGTTAGGATATGTTTCAGAGTGCTTCATTAATTCAAATATTTTGAGAGAATCCTTGCAAAATCCATTTTGTGCATATCCTGCAATTATTGCATTCCACGAGATGACATCTCTTTGAGGCATTCCATCAAAGATTTCATGTGCCTTGTGTACATTTCCACATTTTGCATACATGTCTAACAAAGCATTTCCGACCATAATATCTGACAAAAATCACCCATATATTCTAATGGATGTTCATACCCTGCTCCAAAGCTCCCATTTTGGCACAGACAGAGAGGATGTTGGCATAGGTCATGGAATTTGGCTTCACACCTGCTAATTGCATTTACTTGAAAGTTTCTAAAGACTTTTCAACAAATCCATTTTGTGCATATCCTACAATCATCATACTCCATGAGATGGCTTTGTGCATATCCCACAATCATCGTATTCCATGAGATGACATCTCTTTCAGGAATTTTGTACTTAAATTTGCTTGCAATTGATTAGGTTTTTATAATTTTTAAAATTGATTTAGGGAGGAAAACATAGGAAAATATGTACCTTAAAAAATCTCTATATATCATGATTTTTTCAATTTTTTGTATTAGTGCTAAGTTTCCATGTTGAGTTTGAGGTTGAGCCCAATGTCTATGTTAAGTATAAGTTTGGTAACTATGATATAATAATTGGTGCCTCCCATGGATTTCATGGTAGACATGACACTAAAAAATTTCTCCTTGGTCTCCTCTCCTAGAGAGAACAAAGGTGGTGGTCCATTTGATATTGTAAAATATGGTGGTTAGTCTCAATTCAAATGGGAGCATACTCTCAATTGGCCAAGAGGAATCCACAACTCCTTACATTCTCCAACAAAATGGTGTGGCCTTGATAAAAAAATGGTACATTACTAAAACACAAAATCCATGATTTATGGTAAGGATTCGCCATGTATCTTTTGTAGTGATTTGCAAGAAATGCTTTGAGATTCTTTCATGAATGGATGAGTTTGAAGCTTTTATGAGGAGAACCCCTTATCACATGTTTCTCTATTGTGAAAGTGGCACAACAATTCCAATTTCCAAGTGAAATGTTAATCATAACAATTCTTCGTGTCTCGTTCACTTTGTGTTATTTAATTATTTTATTTTCTTCAGGTCAATAATATGTTTTCAATTTTATGATGCTAAGAATAAACCATTTGATGAGTTTTATTATAGGCAGGGAGTATGCTGGCAAAGGTTGTGGAATCTGGCTTTACACCTGCCAATTGCATTTGCTTGAAAGTTTCTAAAGCCTTTTCAACAAATCAATTTTGTGCATATCCTGCAATATTGCAATCCATAGACCATAGTTTAACATGATATCAAAACACAACAAATGAGATCTTCCACATCAATGATTGGAATGTACCATTACCTATGAGGGAGTTACCAAAATATTTCAGTACACTTACATCAATGATTTTAAGTATCTTGGACCTATCAATGGTTGTAGGTACCCTAATTACACTAGTTATTATGGTGTTGTTGATCCACACCTGTGTTAGGTTGTTCTATTCATTTTTTAGTTGATTTATTTAATTTTTATGTGTTCCAACAGCTACAAAAATGACTAGTATTATTCTCAAAGAGAGTGATCAAATTGAAGGTACTTCCAATTTTACACCTTGAAAGTGCAGATTGTAGATGTTATTAGAAGTTGATTTTTGGGTCTATGTTAACACCAAGGTTGCACATTCTATAGATATTCTCTAGTTGCTTGAATGTAACAAGAAGATAGCCAAAGCATAGTGAATAATCTTAGGTTACAAATAGATCGAGTACTCAAGAAGGGTGTTAATTGTTGTCAAATACTTTTAGTAGTTGTACCATCCATTGTAATTTGTATCTACTATTTTTTTAAGAAAAATATTAATGAGTTACACCATGCTATTCTAGGTAACATTCTTATTTTCTTTGCATTTTGTCTTTGTATAAATGGTTTTATATTTTAGTTGATTTACGACAACTACTGATAAATTTAAATTATTGATCTGAGTCCATGATAGGAATTTGTTCTTAGTACTTGTAACTGTTGTTGTAACTGATGTTGTGAAAGATGCATACCTTCCCACACAGAAATAATGTTATCTAGGATAAATCTAGATTTAATAAAGCCAATTTGCTCTGGGTGCACAATCTAAGGCAGAAGATGGCAGATCTTCAAAGCCAAGGCTTTTGCTATGATTTTGTAAGACATTGAGGAGCATGATAGGCCACCAGTTGTAGACACCCTCAGGATCTCTAGGCTTAGGTATGAATTGAATATTTCCTTTATTAATTATGCTACCAAGGGTTTTGGAATGAAATGCTTTGAGATAGACTTTATGTAAGCCTTGCCCAACACAGTCCCAAAGGGCCTTGTAAAATTCACACAGGAAACCATCAACACCCAGGGCCTTGTCATCCACCATGGTATGAACGACTTCCCTCAAGTATTCAATAGTGAGCAAATGCTCACTAAAGGCTTTATGGGTTGAAGATAGCCTATTTGGCACAACATCAAGACAATCCTGAAGGGCTTTCTATCGCTCTGCCGTGTACTCCTGAGTAGTGAAAACTTGTTCATAATTCCTAACAAAGGCATTGAGAATGTCAGGTAGCTCAGAAAGCACCTAGGTTCCTTCTTTAATTTTTTTGATGTCAGGAGATGAGTGTCTGGCATGCAGAGCCAAAAAAACTCCTTGGAGGCACGGTCACCAATTTCTAACCAATGTATTATGGCTTTGATTTGCATACCTCTGGTAGCATAATTGTCTGCAACTTGATTTTTGTGCCTTAATTCTACCACCCTAACTTGTACTGATGGGGAGAAAGGGATAGCATCCATAGCCTAGGTGGCTAAACGTAGGTTAGTTGCAGTAGCCTCATAAGACCGATAGCGAAAAATGGCCAACTAGTACCCATAAATGCAGAGAAATCTTGTCATGTGAGTGATAGCATCATTCCAACAATTAATCCAGCCTATATTGTGAGGTGTCCTACACTCCCAATTCCAAACCCTATGAATGTGGGCCAATGTGGTTGATGATAGAGAAAATACATGTTCAAAAAGAATTGAGTCTTGTAGGCACAAGGTTGTCTTGTCTCCCATTCAATGCGAAAAGAAATGGGGAAATGATCTGACAAGGTCACATCCACTAATGAATTAACCGGGAGTGAAGAGCTGTCAAAGGAGAAAAAATATTGAGTCGAGATCATGGCATGATCAAGGCACTTAAATATCCTATTAGAGCTAGCTCGGTAATTACACCAAGTATGCCAGAGGGAATCAGAATGGTTGCGGCCAATATTGGGATAAAAAAGCTCCAATTTATTGTGCATGTAAAACCATGCCTCTTGTTTTCCAACTACCCATCTGAATGGTAGAGTACCATCTTTATCGTACACCATCTCAGCCATATTGAAATCCCCACATGAAATCTAGGTAGTAACTGGCAATGAATCAACAATCCAATGCCAAAGAAGAGAACGTTCCACAACATCGTTAGAAGCATACACATTAATAATCCCAAAAGAATGATTATCAATTTTAAGGAGAATATAGACAAGCTGATGTGTGGGGTCAGACCCATGGTCAACCACACAAGCATACCACTGTGGGGATAATAGGGTGATAGCTCTGCCACATCTAGATTCATGATTAGTATAAAACATTTATTGGTTGGCCAAATAGAGCGACAAGCTGATGCAAGCAAAAAACCAATATTTTAACTCCTTGGAGACAAAGAACTTCAATACCAACATCCTTCTACAAAGTATCCCTAATAGAATACTTCTTAGAGATGTCTATTAGACCTCGAACATTCTATGAGAGGAAATTCATGAGTGAAAATTCTCCATATTGTTGGAGTATGGCTCCTCATTCAAAGTAGAGAATTGATTATGCAAAAATTCTAGTGAAACTAACCCAATTTGAATGTTCCAGAGGAAAAAAGGGGTTGCAAGACTGCATTTGAGCTCTCGACATGGGAGTAGATATAGTTGGTTGTGCTATCATGATGGTAGCAGGCTAAGCCTTAGGCCTAGGCCATGCTGAAATATTATCAGACCCTACCTGGGCCTCTTTCCCCTTCATCGAAGGGTTTGAAATATTTTTAGTTGGCTTAAGGACTTTATAAATCATTCTAGAGCCACTGGACTTATTTTTATGGTCCATAACCATAGTCCATTTCTCATCAAGTTTGGAATAGAATTATCCACCTGACGAAGCTTCTCAGACTCTAGCAATGGAGAAGTACAAGGAACTACCAAAGGGAAATCCTTAATCTTATGGTCTGTAGACTAACATCTATAACATGTGTTTGGTAGATTAAAATAAGTGACCTTCTAGGTATGAAGAAGAGCTCCATTTCAAATATCAATGGACTCCTTCAAATCCTATGAAAGGTCCACTTCAACACAGACCTATTTCTGGGGTCAGGCCTGAAAAAACCTATCTAGATCAATACAAATCACCTTCCCCATAGAGGATGCAATATGGTTTAGAAAAGGCACACAAGGAAAAGGAAAACCTAGAAACTCAATCCAAACTAGGACCTGCAACTTGGTGTCATCCAAAATAGTGAAGTCCCAGGTCCACAATTGGAAAACCAACAAAGAAGACCAGACATACCAAGGACCATGATTCAAGATTACCTAAACATGATTGACCTCTACAAAGCAAAAAAGGAAAAAACCCTTGGTTAAATTTTGGACCATATCAACATGGACCCCATGAGGGACCTAGGCCTTGTGGACCCATTCTTTAAGCACACTTTCATGGGGAGTCCTCCCAACAAAATTCCTAACAAGAGTATGTTACTCAATCCAGTGACAAGTAGAATCAAAATCAAGCAAAGTTAAAACCACATCAGCTGGGGAGTCAAAAGACTTACCTCGTGAAACACTTTCAGAATAAATCTCTAGGGTCATTTGTTCAGAGGAGAAGCCATTGAGCAAAGTTGTTGAATTTCCAACACCAGCAAGAATTTCTAGGTTAGAGCCAATTGAAGGAATATTAAAACAAGAAAACTGCAGTAAATGCAGTCATACACATAGGAAAAGAGAAAAATCCTACACCAATGGCATAGTATGATGCAAGAGGGTCCAAGGATGACCAAAAAATAAAGAAAACCCTAGCAAAGCTCATACACCTTCCCTAAGTGAACCAACTTCATCTATAACACATCTACAATATGCAATACTTTCCAACTACAACAATCTCCCCAAACACAAGTTAGTCCAATAGCCTCTACAACTATACTAAAGTAGGGCATCAATGATAACACCAACATGTGTTGACATAAATACTAGTAGCATTCCAAAACTCTCTTTATACAAGGGGTTGGCATCAATGAAAACACCCAAGAAACTCAAAAACAACTCAAACTTCCAACATCTCCAAACTTCCAACAATCTCCCCCTTTGTCATTGATGGCAACACCTATCTGAAAAACCATAAAAAAAAAGCAACCAATAGTAATACTGCAATAAGTAGTGCTCCCCCTAACTGGGACAACTCTTTACTCTTCATCCTCTCTTCACAGACTTCTCCTACAACACTTGCATTCTATATCACTCTCCTCCTTTTCTCCTTACATAATACTCTCCCATACACTATACTAATATTTTTCCAGATTCTCTCTCCCCCTATGGTCTTCAGACCATATTCACTTTTTCACTATGGTTTTTCAATCAACTCTCTCCATGGTTTTCTTTCTCCCCTTATGTTTTTTCAACCACTTTAGCTCCCTCCCCCTTAGACATCAATGGAAAAGGTCTAGATCATCATTTTCTCTCCTCTACACTTTCTTTTTTGTATTAAACTATTTTTCTCTCCCTCTTTGACAACATTCAAAGGATAACAATTATTCTTTCTTTCTATTATTTTTCATCTTTTCCGCTCACTTCCTTTGAAAAAGCTTCAAAGGAGACACCTATCAAAAAAAACCTACTTTCCTACATACTCCTCTTAGGGGCACAAAATTTTATCCATCTGAATGCACTAACCAACAACCACTACTAACTACTCCCCCTGAGAGGTAGCCATCATCATTAGTCTAGGACCAAGAAATATATTCTTAAATACTTCTTGGATAGATGCATACACTTATACATCTAGTTGAAAGAAAGAGGGGCAATAACCCCTAACTTCTCCTAGAGATACTCAAAAGAATCTTTTGGAAGATCCTTTGTGAAAATATCAATAACTTGATCCTTATTAGGAACATACTCTAACTTCAACTCATTCTCTATAGATTTCTCTCTCAAGAAGTGATATTAGATTGAGATATATTTTGTTCTTGAATGTATTACCAGATTCTTTGAAATATTGATTGTAATTTTATTGTCACACATGATAGAAATAGG
Source organism: Sequoia sempervirens (assembly GCA_007258455.2). Lineage (NCBI taxonomy): Eukaryota > Viridiplantae > Streptophyta > Pinopsida > Cupressales > Cupressaceae > Sequoia > Sequoia sempervirens. The sequence goes on along the minus strand of VDFB02212754.1, from coordinate 13,576 downwards.
TTCATCATATAAAACTCTAATATCCTTCAATATTTGCTTCATCCACAACACATGTGTACAACATGATGTCATTGCAATATACTCTTCTTCTATAGTAGATAATGACACTAAATCTTGCTTCTTACTTAACCATGAAACCAACCTACTTATAAGAAAGAAAGCATCACCACTTGTGCTTTTCCTATCATTTGCACATCCAACCCAATCTACATTTGTATATGCACTCAAGGAGAAGTCAGTATCCTTAGGATACCACAAGCCATAATCTACAGTGCCCTTCAACTATTTGAGTATCCTCTTCACCACTAAAACATGAGATTCTCTAGGATCTTCTTGAAATCTAGCCACAAGAAAAACCAAATGCATGATATCTAGTCTTGTAGTAGTAAGGTATAATAGTCCACCAATCATTGATCTATACTTTCTTTGATCTTAGGAGAATCATCATTCTTTCTCAACTTATAGCCAATAACCATAGGAGTGCCAGTTTAGAATCATCCATTCCAAACTTCTTCAATATTTCCTTAACATACTTAGATTGTGATATAAATATACCTTTCTTTGATTGATTGATCTGCAACCCAAGGAATAAATTCATCTCCCCACACATTGACATCTCAAATTATTTCTACATTTCCTCTGCAAACCTTTTGTACATACCTTCATTTCCTTTGAAGATTATGTCATCAACATATACTACCACAATTAATATTTGTTCTCCTTCAAATTTGAAATATAGATTGCTATTGGTAGTACCTTTTTTGAATCCTTCCCACAACAAGTATTTATCTAACCTTACATACCAATATTTGGGAGCTTTCTTCAATCCATACAATGCTTTCTTCAATCTTCAGGGCATATTTGTATCTTCTTACAACTGAAAACCTTCTAGTTGTTCAATGTATACCTCTTCTTCCAAATCACCATTCAATAATGTAGACTTCATATCCATCTAATAAACTTTGAAATTTTTATGTGTTGTAAAAGCTAAAAACATCCTTATAGCTTCTATTCTTGCAACTAGAGAAAAATTTTCTTCAAAATCTACACCTTCAAGATGTGAGTAACCCTTACACACGAGACTAGCCTTGTTCTTGACAACTTTTCCATCGTCATTCAACTTGTTCTAGAATACCCACTTAGTACCAACCATATTCTTGTTTGCAGATCTTGGGACAAATTCCCAAGTTAGATTCTTCTCTATATGTTCTAACTCTTCATTACTTTGACCCAATTCTCATCTTTGCATGCCTTAGTCACTATTTTTGGTTCCACTTCAGAAATTAAATAAAAAAATTGTTTTTCCTCTATCGTAGTAGTTTTTCTTCTTGTTAGCACACCTTTTCTCTTATCTCCAATTATCTAATCTTCTGAATGATTCTTCTACACATACTTAGGAGTCTTGGGATATTTTTTTAAAGCTTCTTCCTCTTCAACTATCAACTCTTTTCCTTTTTCTTTAGCCTTTTCTTCTTCATTGCAATGGGGCTCATTAGATTCATATCCTTCTATTAGTACTAAAATTTTATGTGGTTCTTCATCCATTTTGACACTTGCACTCTCAAAAATATTCTTCAATATTTTATTGTAACACCAGTAGGCCTTTCTTCTTGTATATTATCCAAGGAATATTCTTTCATCAGATCTTGCATCAAACTTTCCTAATTTTTCTTCAAATCTTCTGATATAACACTTGCTTCAAAAAAAAATATTTCACAATAGGAGGTTTATCATACCATGACTCATAGGTATTATTTGAACTATTCACTCTTTCTTGACCTATATTAAGAATGTAGACTACTGTATGAATTGATTCTCTCCAATAGACATCCAGAAGATTAGCTTCCTTCATCATTGTCCTAGCTACTTCCTGAACTGTTATGTTTTTACTTTCCATATCTCCATTTTGTTGAGGAATTGTAGGGGCTAACAAATTCCTTCTTATTCCATGATCTTCAAAAAAAAATTAAACTCATTTGAAGTAAACTCGCCACCTCTATCACATGTCAAACATTTGATTTTCAAATTCATTTCATTCTCAACCATAGCCTAAAATGCTTTAAACTTGTCTAGAGCTTTTGATTTTTCTTTGAGAAATGTAACCCAAGCCATTCTAGAATAATCATTAATTAATAACATGAAATACCTATCACCACATGAGCTTCTAATTTTGGTAGGTCCACATAGATCTGTATGCACTAACTCTAAGGGACCTATGGTAGAATATTCTTTTTTCTTGAATCTTGTCTTTGTTTTCTTTCCAACTTGACATTCTTTGCAGATTACATTGATAGGCTTTGTAATCTTTAGAAAATCTCTCACAGCATCAATAGAACTCATCCTCACTAAACTATCAAAATTAATGTGACCCATTCTTCTATTCCATAGCCAACTTTAATTAGTTTGATACATAAAGCACTTTGCACCACTACCTTTGAGTTGATAGACATTACCTCTTGTCCTTGTTCCAACAGCAACTAGAGTACTAAAGCTTCCTTTTTTGATTTCACAACCACCATTTTTAAATACAATATTATATCCTTTGCTACACATTTGTACTACACTTAAAATATTATGTCGGAGACCCTTGACATAAAGAACATCTGTATTATGCTTTCCATCAAAACTAATTGAACCTTTTCCATAGATCTTAGTAGATGTATCATCACCAAACTTAACAAGACCACCATCATACTTTTCAAGATTAAAAAAATTACTCTTATCACCTATCATATGATTTGAGCATCCGCTATCAATGATCCAATAATTTTTCTCTTATCTAGCATGAAACGAAGTCAACATAGTTCCTTCAATGTTATGACCTATTTATGAAGCACTTTCCTTCACACATCTTTCAAGATTAGAAGAATTGGTTCCAAAATTTAAATCCATGAAAAAAAATGCATCACTTCCTTCATCTGGATTATCTGATTTTTCATCATCATATACATTATTTTCCTTTTCAACATAGTAACTCTTTTTTTGACAAATTTACCTTTATGATCCTTTTATTTTTCATTAGTAACTTTGATTGGACATTTAGATGCATAATGACCTATCTTTCCACAATCAAAACATTTGAAAGGTAGCCTACCTCTGTATTTTCTAGTACCATTTTTCAATCTCCTCACAAATAACTTTCTTCCACCTCATCAAGATCATCTAGACTGATCCATTATCCTTTTCCACTTTGTAGACTTTAAAATTAGTATCTTTTTTTTTAGCATCTTGACCAAACTCTCTCATTTCAAAAGAATTTAAATCACCAAGCATCTAATCTCTAGAATAATTATCCAAATTTTGAGCTTCTTCTATAGTAGCAAACTTAGGATTATAAGCTTTAGGAAGAGTTCTTAATACCCTTTTCACAACTTTGCTTTCATCTAGCTTTCCACCAAGACCTTTGATGGCATTGACTACTTCATCAACTCTGAGCATGTAGGTAGTAATATCTTCATCTTCAGACATTCTTAGGGTTTCAAATTTGGCTTTATAGTTCTACATCTTCACTTGTTTGACCTTTTCATATCCTTCATAAATACCTTCCATATTTGTCCATATCTCTTTATTAGAATTCAAACTTATCACCTTTCCAAGTTCAGAATCTAAAAGACCACTCAGGATTGCATTCCTTTCTTGCCATTGTTTTCATAATCCTTGATCTCATCATCACTTGTTGGACCATTTGTAGGCATAGTATAACCTTTTTCAACAGATTGTCAAACTCCAAATCCAAGAGAAACCATAAATGAATCCCTCCTAACTTTCTAGCAGGTAAAGTTTGTTCCATCGAACAAAGAAGCTTTGACACCTTTCTTGTGCACCATCTGAATCTACCTTAAGTAGTTAAGCTTCTTCTTTGGAACCACAAATCTGATACCAATTATTAGATTCATAGGAAAATTGAGAGGGGGGGTGAATTAGTTGTATACTTTAAAGCATTAAAAACCCTCATTAACATTCAAATTTGCATTGACCCTTAAACCGTGTACAACCATTAAACCCTTATCATGCATTAGTAGAATGTGAAAATATGAAATAATAATGAAAACACATCCAAACACATAAGAACACAAAATTTACATGGAAAACCCAAGAAGGGAAAAACGACAATGAGGATTAGCTCACTAATATATGAATTACAACACCAAATATAATAAGGCTCACTACCCAAAAAGATAAAGAAAGGCTTACTACCAAAGGACTCACTGTCCAAAAGAAAGAAGAATAAAAGAAGGGGTAGCTCACTACCAATTTGAACTACTAAGAATGCATCTCTCATATGCCAAAGGTATTGAAGCACAAATAACTCATCAAATAGACTAAAATGTAGACATCTTCTACTCACTACATCTAGAAGTCATAGGCATTAAGGCTTCCACTTAGATCGCTACATTTGATCAAATTCGCATCTTTCACATCTCACACTCTACTCTTAATTGACACAATAATTCTCATTTCATTTATACCCTTTTTGACCTAAAACAATCTCAATTAGGTCAACCTTAAGGAAACATATGCACTCCAACCGTGCAACACTTGATAGGTCAGCACCAAACACTTCCACAATATAAAGAATTGAAGCCAAACCAAACCAATAATTAATTGGGACCCAAATCTACACCAAAAATCTTCTCAACACTTCCTAAAACAACAATAATCATTTGCAATTAGCGTTGCATGCCAGGTCGTCCAAACCTGCACTAACACTAACAAGTAGCTCCAAACACACATGTCAAGGTATTGAAACACTTCGTGGACCACACAAAAACATTCCACAATATCCATACAACATCTCAAAATATTCTAGCATCATCAAAATACTCTACACAACTCCTGTAACCACATGAAACTCAAGAACACCTTCTTTCTATGCAACTAGACATAGTCGCACAAACATCCAACACACTAAAAAACTTTGCAAAACAACTCAGCACCTAAAAATTCAAGGGTAGGTAGATACAAATGATATAAAAATGTTACTAGAGCCACAACACCAAAACCTTCACTACAGAGAAATATGAAGAAATCTCATTTCTCCCAAACACCCTATTTCACGAGACAAACATACTGCCAAATGCATCTTCCATTGTAGTATGATATAAAACTTAAAACTCTAGATATGACACCTCTTAACACCTCTAATCATGACTTACAAACCACATGAGAATATCTTCAATCATGAAGAAATGTAGAGAAAAAAATTGAACACCACTCTATCACACTAAACTCTCTTTTATTCAAATTTTCTCAAAAGTACTTTGAAACCAAGTGATCCAACTTCATCTACAACACATCTACAATATCTACAACATGTGAGACTTTCCAGATACAACAATCTCCACAAACACAATTCATGCCAATAACCTCTACAACTACACTGAAGAAGGACATCAATAACAACACCAACATGTGTTGACATCAATACTAGTAGAATTCTAAAACTCTCTTTATACAAGAGGTTGGCATCAATGACAACACCCAAGCAACTCACAAACAACTCAAGCTTCCAACATCTCCAAACTTCCAAAAAATGGCACTAGTGCTGGTTCATTCTTCCTTGGAGAAAATTTAGTGTCATGGTTGAGTAAGGAGTAGGAATCAATTTCTTTATCTACAACAAAAGCAGAATATATTGTAACATCATGTTGCACACAAGTGCTTTGGATGAAGAAAAAATTGAAAGAGATGAAGGTTGAGTTTGAAGATCCAATCACTGTTCTTTGTGATAACACAAGTGCAATAAACATTTCAAATAATCTGATGGTGCACTCAAGAACAAAACATATTGCAATCAAATATCATTTCTTGAGAGAGAAGGTTGTCGAGAAAGAGGTTAGGTTGGAATATGTGGATACAAAGGAGAAATTTGCAAACATATTCGTGAAGCCACTTCCTAAGGATACTTTTGAGCTTTTCTAATAGAAGTTGGGATTTGTTACTCCCTCCTTTTGATTCAAAAGTAAAGCATAAGGTGAGGGGTAGCTTCATCTCCCTACTGCAAGAAGGGTTAGTGCTCTTGTAGAGTGTTGTTTGAAAGTTGTGGTGCATGTACTCAGGGGGGGTTTACCTAGAAACAGGGTTCTAGATGTTGTATATCAGTATGGAAGATAATGTGAGCATAATTTTGATACTTTGGAATTGATATCAAAGGGGGAGAAAGTGAGCTCAAAATGTTGAATTTCTCAGAAAGAATAACTATCTTGGGAGAAAGTGAGTTCAAGAGGTTGAATTGCTCAAAAAGAATATATCCATCATAGGGGAGAAAGAGCTTAATTGAGGAAATGTTAAATATGGAGAAGATGAATGTTGAATTTATCAAAAAGAATAACTTTTCTTTCTTTCTTTTCTTCAATGGAATATCTTTCATACGGGGAATGAATGTAATAGCACATGAATCATTCAGACTTATTCTTTTTGTTGTTCTGGTGTGTGTTTTGGCGGTCCCATCTGTCAGTCTCCTACAATGATTTAAAAACTAGGCCTTTACAATCGTGATTCAGAGATTGGGAATCTAACCTAAATAGCTATTTCAATCATCATGAAGGTGCATTTAACTTGTCAACCCAAGGACATGAACTTGAAATGGGTCCGCACAGTATGTTCACTAGGAACCCAAAGTAGCCATTTTCATTCTATAGCTAAGAAAGACACAATGATGAAAGTAAATTTCTTGGAAAGGAATAACTAAAATGTTGAACATCAACCAAAAACTACACTAAGCTGAAATGCATGAAAGAAATGAAAATCTGAGCAAACAAATAGGACACTTTGTCCGCTTTGGCTATAGGAACAGTCATAGAATGGAATTCTAGTGGCTACAGGAATAGTCGGTGCCAAGTTTTTAACTAATTATTGAATAGAAAGTAATACTAAACTAAAGGAAGGATTACTCACCAAGTGGGCCCCCTTGGATAAGTATCCTCTAAAACTAATGAGAACTCAGATGCTCAAACTTAGAACTTCATTTTATTCACTAGAATTCATGAGTACAAAAGAGTATCATAACTATATTGCTGAAAATATTAAGAGTGCAAGTACAATATTAGATCATGCAACCTCCTGAGAAGGAGCATCCAATCCTTATTTATACTACCAACTAAGCAAGTAGTCAACTCCATGAACTGGGAGGACACCATTTAGGGAAAGTAGAGAAAGTGGAGAGGCAGTTACGTGCACATGGAATCTGGTCAGACGTGCCCACAGATTTAGCACAGCAGTAACACCTATATTTGATCAATAGCAATAAATACCACTACAAGGTGATTACATTCAATTTTCTTGGGGAATCTCCTTCCATCGACCTCCTTTGACCTTTGAACGATTCCCTTGCTAGATGTTATGGTGCATGCCCAACTAGCGGTGTCTTTCTCAATTTAGTATCCTCAAATTATATTTGCATGGCAATGTTAGTACGCATAATAATTACATATCTATAACCATCTTAAAGAAAATTCATTAACCACATTCAGGATTAATATAGATAGTCCATATAACATGCCAATATCATTAAAAATTTGCAAAAATAGGATTAGGCCCATTGTCTAAAGTTTGAGGAAATATCATAAAAGTATCAACACCTAACATCAAATTCCATGGCAAATTCAACAACTAAATCATAAATTCTACCCAAAATTAGACCCTAAACTAGACTCATCACCAACATTTTATTGTTTTCCTTCAATGACAAAGGGGGAGATTGTTGAGAAAATTTTGTCATTGATGTCAAACTAATGTCAGCAAGTCATTTCTACTATGTGTGGTTATCAAAGGGTGTCAAGGCTATTAAATGTGGAGGTTGTCAAAGATGAAGAAGATTGTAGGAGTACAAGTATTCATAGCATTTTGAAGGTTCAAGTAGTGTGTTGTTTGATAGTGTGTAGTTTTTCTAATCTATCATATCTTGTATCATGTCAGTTGTGGCTAGACTGCCCTTAGATAGTTCATGTATTCATTATACCATATTGGTCATGAAGTAAAAAATGTGTGTGGTGGTCTAGAATGATATCTTTTGGGTAGAGATATTACTTAATGTGGGTGGAATTTCTTTTAGAAATGCATTGTAGCTCTACAGTTTGGAAGGAGAGTATGAATACACTAGTACTATCAATTTCCTGAGTTTTTGATGGTGCAGCTTAGTGTGTGAGGAGTTTAAAATATAATGTCTCATCAAGTTATTCCAAGTTTGAGGCATGTGCAGTAATGGCTACAATCATGTGGAATTCAATTCAAACATATGGAGTGAGGATATGACCTATTTAAGGTTCTATTTATGGTGCGAGGTGTCAAATGTTGTTGGCAGCAAGATTGGACCTTTTTCTTACACATTTCATGTAATTTGAATTTAGGTTTTTCCTAAGTTGTCTAGGTTGGTGTGGATCCTTGGTCGACATAGTAAAGTGTTAATGTAGTGTCATGTTTATATTTTAAATGTTCAAATGCATTTGTATGAGATAATTGAGTGACTGTGTAATGTGATGTATCTTGAAGAAATAAAGTGGATCTAATGTAATTAATGATTATAATGAAAGTATAAGGAGTGGAATGTACAGTTGTGTCATAACATGAAGTAAAGAGAGTGTGTCAATATCAAAGTGTCTTCAGGTGTCATATCTCAAATCCACCATTATTTTTGCTTTGGTAGGATTGGTGTTCTACCTATTGTATTGCTCTAGCAAGGATTGTTTTCTTTGTTTTGGTGGGGATTGGTGTCTCTTGTAGGTTGGTGCTTACTGAATCTTTTAGGGATTGATGTCTTTGATAGGTTGGTGCCTACTTCATATTATAAAATTTCCTTATCATATTTCTGCTTGTGAGGGCTTCTCATTGCATGGTTTTTCCCATTCTAGGTTTCCACATAAAAATATGGTGTTATGTGTGTAGAGAAGGGGGATTTTCTACTCATGAGTCTCTTTATTCTCAAGAGAATCCCAAGGGGTGAACTACCCTAAACTACCTCAAGGAACAAAGCAAGAGTTCTAGAATCAAAAAGAGTGGGTCACAAAGGTTTTCTAGATAAACTGACGAATTCTTGGCCAAAGGACAACAACATAGAATAAGGATGAAAGTGCAGCATGTTGGAGTCCCAAAGGCATGTTGGCATCTCGTACGAACCAAAAATTGAGATATCACAAAAAACAACAAAGTGACTACTAGCAATCTAATTACTAAGAACTTCCTGAATGCGGGAAAGTAATAGAAGATAACAAAACTAAAATAAAGTAAAGTAGATGATAATACTAAAGAGGATAAGAGCTAGAAACTTCTCACAACAACCCAAGTAATGAAGTCTCTAGAAAGGAAATATCTTCAATACCTGCATACATAAGACCGAGAGAAAATTTTGGGGCTATATAGGGGTTTGCCTCAATCAAACCCCCATTTTGGTGTTCCCACCTCCATAGACAGCCAAATAGATAGAGAAAGTGAAAAACCTAAGTAAATATGAAGTGATAAAAGTAATCCCCACTCAAGGAGGAGAACCCGTATCATGAGATAGAGATGCAATTGATAGGGGATGTGTGAAATCTCAGGATGCTCACAAGCATAAGGTAAGAGAGATATCAACTACAAGGCTTAAGGAATCCAAAGAGAGAGATAGCTATGAGAGCCAAGAGAGATGTATAGGGTGCTATGAGAATGCAAGAGCTTGAAGTTGTTGTAGGAAGCTATAGAGAGCTATGCAAGCAAGATAGTAGGAGCAAGAGAAGAGATAAACTCAAGAGCCAGAGCTAGAAAGATCTAAACTAGCAAAAATAGATTGAAAAGATAGCATATAAAGATAAAAGAAGATGGAAAAGAAGCTTATTGAGTCGTTACAAGGCATTTTGAGCCATTACCACTGACAAAGGTAAGTGACAAGTGATAAACATGCTTGAAATCATCCATTTGAATGTTGAAATGTCATAGGATGTGAATGTGGTGCATGGACTTCCACACGACGTGCTAGTGTCCAGACACATCACTCTACAAAATGGCAAGAACGAGAAAAGCACAAGGTTCAATGCAAAGCTGATGCATAAATGTAGATGCTAAAAAGGGGTCCTAAGCATCTTGAAAGGGAAAAATGTTGATGTAGGGGCTAAAATGGACCTACACAAGTACTAAGGGAGTGGACACTAAAGTGGATACAAGAATGTATGTGAAATTTCAAGGGGTGCAATTTTATGACATTACAATGTGTTATCTTATGTTGTGCTTTAATTGCTCTACTTTTGCATGGTTCAATGCTCTTCATGTTGAAAATCTATAAAGTAATCATGGAGGTTTCTAAAAAAATGTAATTTTTTGGATCTACTGATTCAGCCCCCCTCTCAATAGATTGTGTGCCCTTTAGAGTGTTGTTTTGATCATTTTTTTTCATTTCAACCTCATTTGTTGTATTTGGAAAGGTGTTGAACAACTCTATCCAACCATCCATGCAATTTTTCTTGTTTCTTTCTCAAGTATATCAAGTTGATTTAGTTATTTCCCATTGGGTATCCTAGAAATTACTTAGATATTTTGGTAGTTGGGAGGGTGTTTTTTTTATTAGTATACTTCATTTTGGCCTCATTTTATGTATTGATCTTAGAATTTATCATTTGAAAATTGTATCATTGTTGTAATCATGGGTTATGCAACTCATCCTTGTATAATCATTCTAACTAAGGAAAATTATGAGACTTGGATAAAACAAATCCTAACACATTGTATGAAGATCAATATTTTTCCTCATCTTTATGGGATCATTCCCAAGCTAGAGACAACATGGAATAAATCAGTTTGGGTTAATAAGAATGATCATATCATAGGATTGATTGGTTCTAGTTCCAGTGAAAGCATCTTTAGAGAGACTTGTTATCACATTTGAGGAATCTCATGCCCATGCACAATTTGGACCAAGATTTGGGAGATTTTTGGAGATCCACATAATCCCCCATTCCCAAATGATCTTGCATCAGATTGCCTCATTCCACTTGATAATGTTGATAATTTAACCTTTCATTATGAGACCTTAGAGGAGCTTGAATATGATGCAAAACTTGAGCATCTTGATGATCTAGAGACTTCTTCTACAACTCCCACTTCTCCAATTGAGATAACACATTCATCTTTTGTGGATGAGTCATTGATAAATTATATTGATTCATTGCAACATGTATCTAATTGTCTTCCTGATTGGGATTCCTATTTCTTAGACATTGCATCTTTGTTTGTGGAGTCTCACATTTCAGACTTGGAAGAGCAATTTGAGGGTTTATCTCTCTTATTTGATAACAGTCATGGTACAATTATTGTCACTTCATATTTTTATTTGCACTTAGTTCAATATTAGTTTCCATTTGTTCCTAGTTTTTCACTTTTTATTGTGATTGAGCATGTACCTAATTGGATTGCGGCACCATCTTCATCTTTAGACACTCACCATATTTGTAGGAGATTACACATTGTGTGGGGATATCTTTTATTTCTCTTTCCTTCCTATGGAGGGGTCATTGATTGTATATACATGATGGATGTATTCTTTCAAGTATCATTGAGTCCTCCATACATCATCTTTCTTTGTATCTTTTCTCTCTTTTGGAGGAGTTTTTCCCACTGGATTTTCTCCTTTTCTCCATTTGTGATAGATTTCATTTTCATTTTTACATGGTTACCTAACATGGCCTTGTATTTAGAACCCATATTTGCATCATTTGCACAATACTTTACACTTAGGGAGGGTGTTTCTGTAAATAGGTTTTTTACCTAACTATTTAATTATTGGGTCCAATTTAAATGTTAAGTTTACTTAGGTCCTAGGTTTTTTTCTAGAAGCCTTATTTGTCTAGATACGATCTTATTGTATTTTATCTATTTGTATTTTATTTAATTCTCATGTCCTAGGTCATTTAATATTATTGAGGTAGTTATCTCATTGTATAGGATTAAGATACATGCCAAGATCTTGTCTAATCATATCTAACAACTTCCCTTTATAAGAAAGGCATTTTATGTACATTATATATTAAATTTTGTAATCTTGCATCCATGTTCATAACAAGCTATTCTTGTAATTTTCTCTCTTGTGGAAGATATTTTGGTCTAAAAAGTGTTTAAAAATAAATTATTGTACATAGCTATTTCCTAGTGGAGAAACTTGTTCACATGTTAAGTTTACTTAGGTCCTAGGAAAACTTCTAGAAGTCTTAGTTGTCTAGATAAGATGTTATCATGCCTTATATTTTTAAAAAGTTAATTTTATCATGACACAATATTAAGACACTTGTCATGATCCTATCTAATAATATGTCTCACCTTGTCTATATAACCAAGGGGTTCTCATTTTTATTTTATTCCAATCCATACCATTGCAATCTTGAGTATTTTTTTGGTTGTTTTTGGTTTTACCAGTTTTTAAAAATAAATAATATTAAATTTAAACACTTGTATTGGTCCTCCTTGGACTTATAGTCAAAGGAAGATTTATTATAAGTTCCCCCTACTACAAAGGAGGATTGATGCCATAATTATAACTATATGTCATGTGGATTATGGTGAATGTATGATTTCCCTTCCACCTAGGTATCTTTGTTTTCAACTACCATCATGAGGAAAGGGTAATTTCCTCCTTATGGCTTCAAGTATCTCACATTTTCATAAAAAATATAATATAACTGGTTATGTTTTTTTTGGTGGTCTATGTGATAGATGGCATGATAGCATCAATAAAATTAATACATGCAATGAATATTATTATATTAATTTATAATAGTCTCTTGCAATGCAAAGCATGTGCGAACCTTCAGAGGCTAGGGTTTTTGCTAGAAGGAATGGTTGAAAATTCTTAGAAGGGCATCAATCTAGAGAGAAGCATTTTCGAACTAATTATGTCACTACTCCTAGTTTATCCCTTTGGATGGGGCAACAAAAAACAAAGTGTGCAAATCTTGCACAATCTATGGGCTTTAGCTCATTGGATTAGAGGCAAATGACATCGTAGGAAAAGACATTGATCTCGAGCTCTCTTGCAATGGCTTGTTTCAAGGTCTACCTGGATTGGAAGGCTCGGGTTTGGATGTAGAAAAACCACTAGCATCATGCCCTAGTCCGAATAGGACTTTTGGGCTCCTCTGCATCGATTGCAAAGTGCCTCATCAACCAATACCAATTGCTTCTCCCTCATTCTACCCTATGATTACTAAGGTAGGTTCAACGAAGGGTATAAATGTTAATGGATCCTCCTATAGGGATGTTGTTTCCAGAATAAACTAGATGAATAAGTGCATGCCCATGGCTTGGGATGCTCGACCAAAGAAGGGCGACATAGCCAATGATCACTTGGGGTTAACAAAGATCTATCCAAAAACCCTCATCATGCAAGCTCCTTCCTCTCCTATTGATGCAGGAGCATCTAGTGGTGTAAGGGCAATCTTGCATCACCCAAAAATAGTTAAATTTCAAGTTTCTTGGTTTTTAGATGTTTTTACATTTTGGGATACCCTTTTCGTCATAATGAAATTCCAAATTTACGGTTTTTATTTTCTATTCCTGGGTTGAAAGATATTGTAGTTTTAGTTTCCCAAATTTGCACCCTAAAATCTTCTCGAAAGGA
>VDFB02212753.1:0-14069 GCA_007258455.2 Sequoia sempervirens | reverse complement strand
GTTTAGGAGAATGAGTTAGATTAGAGTTAAAAGATGTAGACTCCCCTTTTGTGTTAACTAAATTAGCAAGCATAGGTTAATTATTTAGTAAAATGCTCGGTGAAATAAATATTGGGAATAAGGTTATTAAAGTATTAGAGTAAGGGGTAATTTTAATATTAGAGTTTTAGACTAAGGAGGAAATCTATTAGAAAATTTTGAAGTAAATGATGGATAACTAGGGACCTAATTAAGTTAATCAGGTTAGGTTTTCAATTATCACTGTAATCTTTAATTATGTTTTATAAAGAAAGGTAATTTGATTTTGAGGTAAAAATATGTCTCCCTTAATAGTTTTGAGATGACTTCTTAAAGAACAAATAAATTGTAGTGATGATTTCTTAAAGAAGGAATAAGTAGTTGTCTTGCTATAGTCTTTGTTACTTATCTTTTGGTTATATTGTTTCTATACTTAAGAGAAAAAGGCAATTCAACTGTTAGAGTGAAACTGAATTATATCATTTAATTATGTTTTCTTTAAGAGGGTCTAATATACTTTAAAAGTTAAGGGTAATTATTACGTTGAATATAAAATGTAATGAGGACTTAAATTTACTTTGAAAGTTATTGCTCTTGGTCCTTAGCAAAACATAAAAGATGATTTTAAGTGATTGTTGGATTATTTAGGAAATATGTTCAGGTAACTTCTTTAGTTGTCTTTAAATTACTTTTTGAACGAATGGATAAAATTGTATCTGAATGTTTATGGTTCTTTAGTGGTTGTGCATTATGTGTATACGTGCATTTAAGGGTTAATTTGATATTTTTAGTCAATTTTTAGTAATTACAAAAGCTTAGCTTATTCTATGTGTAGACAAATAAATGCTTAATTAGAGTAATAAATTAGAGTTGGATTAAGAGACTAAGTTAGTTTAATATTGTCGCTTTGTTTGTGTCTTGCTAAAAGGGAATGTCGTTATGCCTTGTGACTTTTCTTGTGCAAGTATGAATAATTATTTGAGTAGGTTATTCTTATTTTATTTTTGCAAAAATATGCCTACCTAGTTCATCAGTCTTTGGCTTCACCTTAGTGGGTGGCAGCCGCCTCTAAAACTGTCTGGGGTGACGGACCCTAGAAAGGGTTGCGTACCCACTCTTCTAGTTTGTAATTTTGTATGGGTCACATAATGCTTATGAATAGAGGTTTGAGTTTAGCGTGTGTTTGTGGTGTTGTGTTACTTTGTGTTGAGGTAGATTCCTCCTTGAAAGTCTTATGAGTGAACCCTTGGTTGGTCAGTCAATGAGTTGGAGCAGCTCAAGTTGTCGAACTACGGTGCCTCTGCGAATTATATACGTAGGCAAGGCCATCGAGTGATGAGCTCCCGAGGCATTAGGTCGAGCCCCTAGGACTGTTCTTCTGAGTCTTGTTTGAGTCTTGTCATTTATCTCCGGTAATGTAAAAACTATCATTGATTTATATAGCTTCTCTTAGTTATCATGTGCTAACTATCTTTGATCTTATGGGTGTGCCAAGTCATGTAGACCTTGCAGGTATAGGCATTGGGAGCAAGGACATGTCGATAAAATAGAATGTAAGAGGTATGTTAAGCTGACCCCAGTAAGTAGACTCTATTGCCAAAGTTAGTAAATCACTTCTATCTTGTCTTGTAACTTGTGTGATCATTGAGTATAGCTATAAGTAGTGAATAGTGTTGTTGTTATCTTTGTTTCGTTGTTAGTTGTTTGTGAAGTACCCTCGCGTGCTCCAGAGAACTAAGTGTACTAGTGTAATGTAAGGTGTGATATGTTTATGGTTAATGTTCTGGTATGTTCAATTGTAATGTTTAAAAAAAAAATTTGCTTTGTCTCAGGTTCTCCTCGAAGTTGTACGATCACATGTAAAGATATATATATATATGTATATATATGTATATATGTATATATGTATATATGTATATATATATTTATATATATATATATATATATATATGTATATATTATATTTAAATATATATATACATATATTTTGAGCATTTATATATATACATATTTATTAATTACCATGTCATTCTCCATTTAAATCAATGTCAGATATTTATTTTTGTAAAAAAATAAAAATAAAAATATATTTTGTTTCTTTTTCTGGTTAAAATAAAGCATAATCTGTTATAATGGAAATAATAGTAAAATAGAAAGAAATCTGTTCTTTTGTTACTGATTTGTTAAATTTCAACTTTGAGAGGATAATGTTAGTAGAAAAAATCAATTACGAATATATGACAGCATTGTTTATTTATTTCTGGTTTTAGTGTGAATATATTAGGAATAGAATTTATTATTGAATCTATTATGGAATTAAATGAGTTATTTCCTTTATTTTTATTCTTGAAACTGAGTCTTGTTGAATTATTGGGTTCGGGACATTGTTAGTTCAGTGATGTGGGGGCCCTTTTTGTGTTAATACTTTAGTCTTCCAGAGGATCAAGATTTTATTGAATTGATATCTTTTCATCTTGAGTTTTGTTAAGTTATGTGTTATATGTGGGGTGTACCGAATTTTGAGATTATGTTATGGTATTTAATTTGCGAGATGAGTTATGCCTCGTGTAATATTTTTTTGTTGCATTTCGATGTTAAGATTGGAATGGTACGACCCCTGTTTCTTTTTGGTTTTGGTTGGGTCTCTAGGAGTGGTTCTCTGCGGGGCCAGCTCTACCGCTTTGTTGAAGGGCTCGATAACCCAATGGAAAGGAGTTAGTAAACAAGTGAAAATCTAATAATTAACTTAGGAGGCTTGGCAGTAACATCATTAAGCAAGATTTAAAATTGATGCCTCGCTCTTCATTAGTGCTTTCAGCAGAACACTAATGGAAGGCTGAGAAGGCCATATTGGCAGGTCGCGGACTCGCCTTCACGAGGTCTACGGCTCAGACATGAAAGTCAAATTCTATACCTGGCCTTCCGCCAGAGGAAGGGTGCGGATAGCCATAGATATGGGGTCTACGCCCGGGGCCTGGGGAGGAAGAGGCTGATAACCCATGGAGGACTGGCGCGATGACACTCTCCCCTAGTTGCCCATGTGTTTTACTTTATTGTGTTCCTCTGGAAGTAGGTTATGGTAGTTGGTTTAGATTGTTGTTTGAATTGGTTTAAATTGATTTATGATTATTGTTTTGATACATCTTTAGTATGCTTTGTGGTCTTGTATGTTCTCATTTATGTTTTATGATCTTGAATCTTTATGATACTATGTTAGGATGTTATTGTTTGTTCATTTTAATTGGAGTATTGTGTTATGGTTCTATGTTGGTACTTTTTGGTATACTTGTTGTCATTCTTGGTCGGAGTTACTTCTCTGTCACCTCTTAGCATGGAGGTGGTCGGGTGGAACATGATCCGCACACCATTGGGTTCCCCATCAGTGTTTGTTGGCTTCAGTCTCATCCAGTTGAAGATTTATTCCAGATGATCTCTTTGTATTTTGATAATCTTGTATATTGTATTCATCCCACATGATTGGGAATTCATGATGTAACTATATTGATATGATGTAAAATTTGAAAGATGTTGTAATGTAGTTATCTACTTTGTAACTTTATTTGGCTATGTAATTTCTCATGGTTTTATCTTGTGATGGAATCTATGTATATATATGTATCTTATGTTGTCATTTATAGTTCTTTTTGATATCTTATGGGTTGATGTTTAGTAATATCTATGTCGATGTGACCTCGTGGGCCCCAAAGGACATAGTTGATTATGTTGTTGTATTGGAATGAAATGAAGTATATGTGTATGTATATGATCATTTAATATTTGGTATGTTGATTATTTATCTTTCTTTAAAAAAATATATATATTTGTGTTCTTTAGTTGTTCTTTGGGGCTTGCACAGTGGGCGTTTCAAATAGAGTGTCATGCATGTGACACCGAGGAAGAGGATGAGTACAAATAGATTGAGGAACTTGAGCCTAAAGTTGAGGGATGTATATTGGAAGACATCAACGATGAAGATACAAAGGCGGTAGCAACCATAGAAAGATAGAGAGCAATGGAGGACCTTTAAGAAGAGGAAACCCAAGTGGTAGTAGTTGAAGAAAATGTAAAACTTACATCTTGTGAATTCGTAGAAGATTTTGGTTTGCATGTTAATGATATGAATGGGATGGTTAGGAATTAGAAGGCTAGATTTTTTTTAGATTTTGGTAATGTTAGGACCAAATCTAGTTTTTGTTGGAATGACATGAATAGTGATAATGAAGGAAGAATTGCAGCAGTGGAAGTTGCAACAAAGGGTGATGATGAACAAGTAGATGTAGTGTTACCATAGAAGGAGGTAATGCATAATTTTTTTAATGTTTGTGATGAAGATGAAACTAGGTTTTGTGTGGATGAAAAAGAGTATGATGCACCGGTTATAGGACAAGAAGGTGATATAGTTGCATGTCTTATCAAAGGCATGAAAGGGGAGAATGAAATTGAAGTGGCAACAAGTGATGAGAAGGTAAAATGTTTTCTTAATGAATTTAAGAAATATGATTTTCATGTTGAGATGGATGAGTTAGTGAATGCATATGAGACAGTTCTGTTAGAGCTTGTTAGGGATGATTGGTATGTGTAGACACTGAAAAAATATCTTGAATGATATCATGCACTTGAATTAGGTATACTAACATCATTTCCTCCTAAAACCCACCCTCTTTTTGCTTAATTAATTAAATTTTCCTAGCTATTTAATTAATTGCATCATTTGCATCTATTAACCTAATTAATGTAATTGGGTTAATTCACCCCCCTTCATGCTAACACTTCATCCAATTAAACTAAATAGATCAATTTATTTAATTTAATCCCTAAATCTCCATATTTAATTTAAATAACCCTAAGTTATCTAATTAAATGTCATTTCACTTTCCCCCTTTCATTAAATCACTTTATTTAGTGAAAATCATCCAATTCCCTCAATTGTATAATTAATCCTTTGTTTAATTATCAATTACTAATAAATCTAATCCCCCTACTTTTAAAGGAATATTCCTCCTTTGCACATTCCTCCAAAAGGAATATGCCTTCCCCTCTTTTTTGCACAATTAAGCTTTGTTTTAATTTGCTAAATGTCTATTTTCCTCACCAATGAGAATATTCCAAAGAATATTATATTTCCTCACTCATTTGAAAAAGGAGAATATTCCTTTTCTATAACAAACTTACTTGACTTCTTGTGCAAGTTAACTTGCGGCTTCTTGTGCAAGTCAACTTGTGACCTCTTGTGCAAGTTAAAAGTGTGTTTGTTTGGACAAAGGTAAACCCTTGATAAAATCTCATCATTGATTTTCATCCATTGATGACAATCCATGATCCATGCCTCCAACTTCTTTCATCCTTGACTAGTGATTAACCTTTTTGATCTCAACCCTTCATTTCTCATTTGCTTTCCTATAAATAGGCCACTATTTGGAGACAAATGGATCCATCTTTTAATATCAAACTTATGTTATTAAAATCATTCACACTTACACTCATATTTAGCACATATTTAGCATCTTTTTAGATTAATTACTTGCATAATACCTTAGCTTCCATTAATGGTTTCCATGGCAACTTAGATGCATACATTTAGCTTATTTGTTAATTAGGGTTTCAATCTTTTTAGCTTAGAATCCATTTAGATTAGCTTTGCATTTGCACATATAAATCATCTAAATCTAAATCATGTTAAAATAGCTTGCATCATGTTAATCTAGTTCTAAATCATGTTTCATCACACATCTCACAATGGTTTCATTAATTTTCTTTAATAAAATTGATTGAAACAAGCTCATTTATCCCTAGGATTGGGAAAGGGTCATTGTTCCATATCAACGCGACACCTCTCCCCCAACGGATGAGTTTCAGTGGATTAGAGTAGGCATTTTTAAAGATTTCATAGTTTAGTATAATGGGTTTTAATGGATGCTTGGTTTAATGTTCATTTGAATGTTCCTATTGAGATTTGACGTTAGTGGCTTAATTATGCTTCGATTCTTCATGGGTCAAGCATAATCATCCCATACTAATCCGTCGATCATAGTATGCAAAGAAGGATTTGTATGGTGTTGCGGAGTTAAGTGTAGATGCAAATTGGTGGAGGTGAACAAACTATGGTGGGCTAAATCCCACAAGATTAGAGGTGAATTATGGGAGATTCATTTGGAGGAGGTGGTCGGGTTATGGTGGAGTTGATTCCACATCAAGGAAGAGGAGTAAAGAAAATAGATTTCAAAGGAGGAGGGTGCTTGTTCCAGCTAAGCATTGGAAGAGGAGAAAGATGAAGCAATTGTAGGTACCAATTGCAACAATGGGGTTAGCTTAGGATTTCTTGTAGTCTAAGAGGGTGGTACTACCACTCAACCCCATTTTGTGAATCCATATTTACAAAATTATTCCTACCTCAAGTGTCTGATGTAGAAGAATCTAGGGTTTAAGAGAAATCTTACATGATTAACCAAAAATAGTAGTGTTGTTTCTTTCAAAATAAGGGCTAAGATGGCTAGAGTGTGTTGAGAAGGAGAACAAAGTTAAGTCTTGAAGATGTGTAGAATTTTGGGCTTCGGGCCTCAATCTTACAACTTATCGCATGCCAAAGAAGGAATAAAGAAAGATTTAGTAATATTTGAATTAGGTTGGTCTGGTTTTAGACTTCTGGCTGATGGCTTACTTTGTGATGTGAATGGGAAACATTGGCACTTAGTGCTAAGGTGTATGAGGCATGGTGAAACTCTAACACTTGAAAAGAATAGAAGTTGGTAGGGATGATTTCAGGCTTTGCGAGTCAGGGATAGGGCTTACACCTTACTCCAAAGATGGTAGATATTCCATGTGAGGGGACTGTGGTATAGCGGTATAGAAAGTACAACCTCATGATAGTTCGATGAAGTATTTTATAGTATGATGGTATAGAACCCACAATCCTATGACAGTCCATGAAGGAGGCTATGGTATAGTGATAATCCACGAACATTGCAATGATCATTTGGATGGACTGCGGTCAAGCGGTAGAGTGTGGTATAGCGGTAACTCGTGGACATTGCAATGGTCATTTGGAGGGACCACGATGGAGTGGTATTGTGTGGTACAATGGTAACCAACAGGGTGATGAAGGTTAAGTGCAACACCACAAATGTTCAAGTTGGTGTCGATGATATTGTGGTAGAGAAACTGGTTAAGTTATGATGTGTGCAAAATAGATAGCAAAGGACAAACAATTAAGGTGGCGACACGTGGAACAATGTTATTTTTTGATTGCACATCATTGTTGTGAATCAATACAATCATTGGCCAAACAATTTTAAACATGAAGTCGATGGTTGGAAGATGATTGCCTAACACGAATGAATAGAATTGAAATCATGGATTAGGGGATCTCGTTGCTTATTGGACAAGAATGGCAATACTAAGGAAAGACGCGTAAAAGCATTAAATGAAGATTAGATTATAGGAAACCCTAGATGGTTGATGGGGTTACAGGGAAAGAGAGATTTCTTGCTGGAGAAGATAAAGAGGAAAGGATATATAAACCCATCAGGAAAGAAGAAGGGAGGGGGGCTAGTGTGTGAGAAGAGAGTTGACAAGGAAGTGAGAGAGGCTAGACTAGAGAGAGTCAACTGTAACGGTATAGTTGCAAGACCTGAGATCTTGGAACATAATTTGTTTCAGACTTGCAAATGATGTAGTGAGATAGCCCATGTAATAAGAATTAAATACTGTAATTTCGTTTTCTCCGAGTAATAATAGAAATCGTGGTTTCCTACTTGCATTTGTTGTGCTATTCTTTGTGTTGTTGTAGTGATTTTTAGTTTGTAAGGGGAGCACCCTTTGTCAAAATTGATCAAATGCAATGGTCAATTTTAGGTGTCTAGACCTTTTATGCATAGAATGTGTTCTATAATGTAAAAAAAATTGTTGTACCATATAATATGTGTTAGGAATGATTTGAGTCATGGATTCAAGTGATCAATCTTGACTTTAGAATCTATTTATTAAAGTATAGAAATCGTAGAAGCGAAAACTACATAACATTACAATTAAAAGATTAATAGATTACTCTATATTATGCAAATTTAAAACATGAAACAAAAATATTAATTGTACATAAACCTAAAATGAATACATAAATTATGAGAACGAATAATTACTTCTAAAGAATCTCTTAACCACATCATATTTCCTAACATCCTATTTAATACATTGTCCTATAATTCATATGCAAATAAAACTTATTATATGACAACTTTCTCATTTTTTTTACAAGAGCAACTACAAACGATTAAATATATTTTAAATTATATTTTAATTGTAAATATTTTTTATAAATATTTATCATAATTTAAAATGTTGCCCACTATTGTCTAAAGTCACCAAAGATTTATTTAATACGATTCAAAATATAATTTATAGAATCAGCAGTATCGTTATCCCCTTACAACTCGGCTGAGAAATACTTTCAAAAGTGTCATTTTCTTGAAAGATATGTCTTATGTCTTGAAAAGTCAACAAAGAAGAGGAGTCTAATCTATGTTAGGTGGTACGACAATGAGTGAAAAAAGGCTCATAGAAGTGAAAATTTAAAAATTGATTACAAAATTTTACTTTAAAATATTTAAAATTAGAGGGTATAATGCGGGGATCGTCATGAAAAAATAGAGCTCTTAGAGAGTGGCAAAATTTAGAAATGGAGTTAAGCGGCTTGGCGTAAAAAATTTGAATAAGTTATCTATATTATTTCAGAAAATAATGTAAGAATAGAATCTTGTATGGGAGTGGATGTAGTTTTTTAATTTGGGAATCAGTGCTGTATTATATAAAGCTAGCGATTTGGTAAACTTTTAGCGTGTTGGCATTGAATGTAGTTTCTAAACTCATAGGTTTGTTTTATTTATTTTTAAAATCTATTTGGTGAAAAATTTTGGAAATTTTAATGCGAAATTAGTGCTTCAATTCAGGGGAAAAATAAAAGAGTAGGTGTCTAATAGGCCGCCTAACCACAATAAAATGATTAAAAAAAAAATTATAAGATTTTAGATATAAGTAAAGGATTCATGTCCGTCTTGATGCATTTTTTTTCTAAAATTATATGACTAATTATGAATTTTTAATTACAACTTTTAAAAATATAAAACGTATGTCCGACCACCTTAACTTGGTCAAAACTTTCATGATTGATTTTTTAATCCTATAATTATGCAAAGCGTGGGAATATGAGCGCAAACTTTGATTCAAAAAATGTATGATACCGTTTAGAAAGCTAGATGTTTTCAATTATCATATCAATTAGGACTTTAGTCATAATTCAAATAGAAAATGAATAATGATTATTTATTAAATTCAAATTAAAGAATAATTTATATTGGTGGAAAGTTGAGAATCTTCTTTAAAAACCCTTTTTGTTTCATCAATTTTGGGTTAAAAAAAAGTCGGAAGCCACATACCCATCATATCGCCACTTTTTGGCCCATCATGATCCTGCACATATCCTAGAGCTTGAGTATACATAGAAAATGCAACAACTTGTTAGTTTATATTATCCTTAAAGTATTGACCATTTATTTTTTTATAATGGACACAAATTGAAATATATTGTTAAGGAATGCATATTTAATCATCCCACTTAGAAAAAAAAAGTGGGATACACTATTCTCTATTCATAAAGCTATTAGGATTTGGTGTTGTACATGCCATTTCATAAAATTTTATATTATAATATTGTATTTAAATAATTATTTAATTGTGGTGCACCTAGAAGGTTTGTTTAGCCACATTAGATAATAATTTAGGACCTCTTGTAAAGTTGTATTGTAATATTGATTTATTATTTTGTGTGGGAGCAATCAGATAATAACTAGTTGATAGGCTACATATAGTGTGAAATTTGAGTTTGAAACAAGTCTCATACCTACAAACCACTATTGAGTCATCGAAAAACAAGTTTCAACCATGATTTAATGATAAACCAACTACTGTTTAATGGTAAAAGCCTCCAAAATCTCACTTATCACATAAGAGCCAAATAAATATTGATTTGACAACTCAAGGGAACATTCTATTTTGATTTGCATGTTTTTTAAAATATGTATGCAAATATTTCATAATTAGATAATACAAGTAATTTCTTTAAGGAAAAAATCTAGATTTGTCTAAGCTTATTCATTCCATGATTTAGCACTTATTATTAATTGTTTAATCCAACCACATGCAACTAGTGCATCCATGCACAAACACATACTCTCTAACATATTAACATACACAGTTTTCTATCGACATAATCCTTGAACCTCCTTTAGGTGCAAGTACTAGTTTAATATTTGGTGAAAGCATTTAGTAAAGTGAAAATTTTAGTACCCAATATTAAATGAGGGGTCAATGATTTTGTGTTCACATGGTTTTATCTTACTACTTGGTTGTGTTTCTATGAGCTTGTATCTATAAAAGAAACTATAAATGTAGCTTTGATTAAAAAAAACTATAAATGGTGAATGTAAGGGAGTTAAATGATTTAATGGATTTTTCAAACTTTACTTAACTTTGCATTTTACTCTTCACATTGGATTTTTTTATATTCCTTGAATTGTTTGTTCAACTTATATAACATAATGCATGATCATATATTGTTAAAGGTAAGCAAAAGATAGGGACATGCGAGAATATTTATTGAATGATTTTAATGAAAGGTGATTTACATGGATAATATGTTTTTACTAAAGATGGATTTAAAAAAATGTTTATGAAATTATTTTCTATGATTTTTTGTTAGCATGCTCATTACTAAAAAAATGTCTATATTTACAATCATAATATGTCTCCTCCCTAAAATCATATGATCTTAACATAATGTTTCATTATTTTTTTGACAAAATAATAATTATAATTAACTAATATTTAATATACAACTTAACTAATGAACAAAATCAAAATAATATTTTAATAAAATTAGTATTGATAAAAGATTTTTTTAACTATTAATTTATATTTTAAAAATGTATAATATTTTTTACTTAAATATTTATATTTTGAATTAATAATTATTAACTAATTTTTAAATTAAAAATTAAAAAGAAACATTAAGAAATATTTGAAGGTATTTTTAATTAATTAGATATATTTTAAATAGTATTTTAATTGTAAATAATTTTTTATAGACATTTATCATATTTTAAAATCTTGCCTAATATTGTCTAGGCTCATCAAAGCTCTATTTAATATATTTCAATTTATCATATTTTCCAAGTCAAATTATCGCTACCTTACAACTTAGCACCGAATAATACTTTAAGAAGCGTCATTGTCTGGAAAGTTCGTGACATCTATTTCTTAAGAAAAGTCGCTCAAAAGAAAGTCATCCCATGTTAGGTGGCCGAAAATGATTCTTACCTTAGACTGAACTTTTTTATTGATTTCATCTGTTTGAAAATTATGTTTACATCTCAAAGCATTGATTTTGAAATAATACTATAGTTTTTCCATAAAAAGCGTTGGCTGTATTTCTTCTAAATATAATCGTTGATACTTATATGTTTTAAGTGAGCTTTGTATTCATAGAAGATTATAAAAATAAAATATGTTAAAAATATTTTATATTATAATATAATTGTATATTGATTTGTAATGAAAAATATTATTGAAAAAGAAATAAGTTAATTATTTGGTGTGAATATATGGTCATTCTTGAATTTTTTTACATTCATGAATTTAGAAAATTAAAAAGATCGATAAATCATTAATTAAAACATAGTTGACAAGTTTACCAAGTAAAGTCGAGATTGTGATTTTTGTGATTGTTAAGTTAGGCTGCATCTAACATCATGATGATAAGATCTATGTAAAGCTAAGAAGTCATAGGTAGGATAATTGAAAGTTGATATAGTATTTGTAGAACAATATTAGTTCACTCGGTACTTTGTAGAATTCCAAAACAATTCACTAAGGCACAATTATTATGGATAAAATGTCATAGACTACATCCATTTAATCAAATATAATGGGATTACATAATTGTAATGAGTTTATTGATTTTTTTTTGGAAGATAGTTCATTCAAGTTTCTCAATGTTTCAATTAATTATTTGTATTTTAAAAAAGGTTTAAAAAGTAAAATGTTAAAACCAACAAAACAAATCCAAGTAAATTTAATGGTCAAAAGTTTAATGATCTGTAATATCCTCGATTAAATAATTGGAAATTTGTATTCTAACATAGAAATGAACATAAAATATGAAGAATTTTTTTTTTCAAACCCTCTTCAGCAAAATAAAGAAATATTAAAATACCCACAAGGTTGAACAATTTCCTCATAAAAAATTGCACCTAAAATTAACTAGACTTGCCTATAAAACTCTAGCAATTCTTAATTAATAAAATATGAGTTATATTACAAAAAAAATGTTGTTATTACAACAAAATATTCAACACATATAGCAAAAACAAATTTGAAAGTTATTCACAATAAGGAAATGCCTAAAATTGCTAAACTAACACATACTATAAACATTCATTGACTCCCAACTAAAGAATGCAATTCCTCAACTCCTAGGCTAATCTAAATGACCACAAGACACTAGCTATCTAATATACTATAACAAAAAACTCATCATAAACAACATCCAAAAATCCACACCAAAAATTGGATAACAATCCACACAAATTTTAGCATAAACCTCAACATAACCATTTCACCTACAACCTACAAACAGAAAAATACACAAAATACTAAATGTACACATCCTTAAGCTCCCATACAAGCCTTGAGTGAAAATTCCTCTAACAAAATAATATATATTCATTGAAAGTCTCCAACCTTCATTTGTATATATATATATATATATATATATATATATATATATATATATATAAAGTGAAATATGGCGTTTCTATAGTTCATATCTAGTTTGTGAATATTTGTTCTAGATCAAGAATATGATCCAAAAATTTGTATAAAAGTCCATGTGTTGATGGTCTTTCAGCTGAATTATATCAAACTATGTGGGATCATATTAAGGATGATTTCTATTTATTCTATCTGGAAGTCTTTCAAAGAGGTTCCTTAGGTCCTAAGATCAATAACTTAGGTATATATTCCTAAGGGGAAGAATGAGGACACCATTGTTGGTTGGCAGCCAATTAACCTATTGAATACTTCATATAAAATCATTGCTAAGGCTTTAGCGATTAGAATTAAACCAATAGTGCAAATGATTGTGAGACCTAAGAAAATAGGTTTTTTAAAAGGAAGATATATACTTGATAATTTAATGTTGGCTTGGGAGACTATGGAATGGGCTCAACAATTAGGTCAGAATGCTTTGTTGGTTAAATTAGATTTTAATAAAGCTTATGATAGAATTCGTTGGAGTTTTATTATTAAAATGCTGCAATGGTTGGGTTTTGGTCACAAAATTTGTAAACATGTGCAAATGTTGTTTCAAGATGCTAATTCCCACCTTATTATTAATAAGACTATATCCAATTCCTTTGAGTTAGAGTGTTCTATAAGGCAGGGTTTTCCATTGTCCCCTTTCTTATATGTTCTTATAGCCGATGCCTTGGGTTATCTTCTTCAAAATGCTTACCAAATGAAACTTATCAAAGGTATCTCCATCCCTCAGAATAAGGTGGTGATTAATTCTCATTTTGCATATGATAGTATGTTTTTCTTGCATAACTCTAAAGATGAGTTGAATAATACTATGGGCATTTTAGAGTTGTATTGTAATGTTTTTGGTTCACTTCTAGCTCACAACAAAACTAAATTTATGATGACTCAATTTAATCCTATTCCACATTAGATACCAAAGGAATGGACGTAAATCAAACACAAAGAGATAACTAGATACCTTGCTATTCCTTTTGGTTTAGGATTTTCTTTGTCTCAAATGTGGGCTTGGTTTTTAAATCATCTTAAGAATAAGTTGTTTAATTTTGGTAATAAATTATTATCCTTAGCTGGAAAGATTCAAGTTGCCAATAAGATTTTCATTGCAACACATGTGTATTACTCATCTTGTTGGATTCCATCTAAGCAAGGTTACAAAGAATTGAATAGAATAATTCACAAGTTTC
>VDFB02212752.1:0-11474 GCA_007258455.2 Sequoia sempervirens | reverse complement strand
GTTGGGATATCTATGATGGGTTTTTGGTGTTGATGTTTTGAGTGGGTTGTAGATTGTTGATTAGAGGTTGTGGATTCCCTTGGTTTAACATTCCTTGCAAGATAGTGGATTGAGATGGAGGAATGTAAGTTTGAGGTCCGATTTGATTTTGCATGACTTGGGGGACAAACGGTAAAGAGGATGATGGTGCCGTTAAGTATTGTGATGTTAAGGGTACATTAGGACCTTGATTCCATTGACTAATGTTTTGGGGACTCCCTCGTCTTTGAGATGCAGCCAAGGTATTACCTTGGTTGATGGGATTGGTGATCAAGGGATTGTTTTGATGTGGTTTGGTGATGAATGGAATGGATGTGTTTTGGGAAATCGCTGGGTTTGATATATCAATAGGAGGATTTGATGAAGATGTTCCATGTGGTGTTGAAGATTGATTTTGCGTGAGGGTATTCCCTTGCTCTTTTGGGTCTACTTGTGATACTTGGTCCACACTACTTTGTGGGATGTTGGGCACACTTGTGGTACTCATGGGTATGGATGAAGATGGGTGTCCTCAATATGTTGAGGTTTTTGTGGAGTAGTGGAGTGTAAGTGGTTTATATGGATGTTGGGATCTTCGGGAATGGGAGGAGTGCCAAATGTTGGTGTCCAAGTGTTGTTTGGGATGGAGTGGTGTTGAGATTACCCACAACTGTGTTGCTTTCAAATGGAAGAGTGTGGCCAAAGTCTCTGGAAAGTCTAGTTGCAAGACTAGGAATAGATGTTTGATTTAGCCTAAGTGATGGAGTTGTTTGAATAGTGGATGCAGTCAAGCCTTGTGTTATGATTGTGCAACAAAAGATGGGTAAATTGGAGCCATGTTTTCTAAGGCTTGATGCTCCATGATTTCTTCCCTAGTAAGTCCAAATGGATTTTTTGTGATGTCTTCTATCTCATATGAATTTGATGGAGATGAGGGTTGTTATGATGGGGTAACGTGACTTCTCAGATCAAATTCTAGAGGATTGGGATCACTTTCAAGGTGAATGTGACTTTGGTTTTCTCCATGATTCTCTTGTGTTGTGATCTTGTTTTTACCATAAATTTTGGGTCAACTATAGGAGAGTTGTGTTAAGATTTGTAATGTTTGAACTCTCTAGTTGAATCAAATATAGGTAGAAGGGACACTAAGTCTTTTTGGAGAAATGATGGTAGTGTGAGATGAAAAGATGAGTGATATGGGGAGTGATTTTTGCAAATGTTTTGGGACAACACTTTTGACTTAAGTTTGATGTTTTGATGTTTGGATAAAGGATGTTTATGAACTTGTGAACCTTTAAGGTAGACTTGTGACCTTCAAGATAAACGAGTTCAAAGAGGATAACTAACTTAGCCAAATGCATGGAAAAGGATTCATTTCACATACAAAGTAGCTAAGTTAGGATTTGGGTTGATAGATGTCTAAGTCAATAAGTGTTGGTGTGTTCAATTTTTTTTGCAAAGTTTGGTGAAGTGAAATTTGTATTTTGATGAAGGGGCAGATGAAGGTGTTTGACCCAATATTGACTTAGAGTGAACCTTTGTTTTCAAAGATCAAGGTGGTGAGAAACATGCTAGACCTCTAAAGATTTCAAATCCTAAAGACTTAATGATCAAGGAGAAGTTCTTGTGAAATGTGTAGATCTGGTTTGTTCATGAAATAGCGTAGAAAACATCTCCTTAGTGGTTTATCTCGGTTGCGGTATTGTCTTAGGATACGTCTTCTAATATACTTTGAACTATGATGTCTAAGTTTGAAATAGCGACATGTAGACTTTCTATTAGGGATTGTAATTTTGCATGAGATCATTTAGAGAAGTTCAAGATCATGGAAAAGACCAATGTTTTGAATTTCAAAAATGACATACAATTCTGGATTATTCCTTGAAACACGTATATAGAAGTTCCTTGCCAATCTAGTCCTATTTTGATAGAGTGCCTCAAGGTCTTGTTTGGTAGCTTTTAGACTATTATGCCTAAGTTTGAAGTGACGAAATGTAGACCTTCTCTTGGAGATTTTGATTTTGCATGAGATCATTTAGAAAAGTTCAAGTTTATGAAAGAAAAGAGGATATTTATTGCCACGTGAGGGGTGGTAATATGGACCTTCCAGCCACAATCTCAGCTTGTTTCTCTTCTTCGTCTATGATGTATGCTATGTTTCTCCACTAGGTTGGTGTTTCCTTTGTTTCAAAAGTGAAGCTTCACAAACTACTAATTATATCGGTTTGTTCTTCAATGAGTTTAAAGTTTGGTTGAATGATAGTGGGTAGAAGGTTGAGTTGTTCAACCAAAGCGATCAGATGCCAAATGGTCATGTGGGGTTCAATTTGTCAATTTATCTTGCTCAAATGAGTTTCTTTTTACCAAAAAACACTTTTCTATCTTAAGTTCAAACTAAATGTCTGTGTTAAAAACATCATCAATTCCACAAAGTCCATTTTTTGAAAAGGATGAAGTTAAGGGTATAGTTACTTAGGTTAGCTTTAGGAAGTATGGATTGAGATGTAAACCAAAATATTTAGAAGTCTCTAAGAATAAATTATGAGGACAAGCATTAATATCCATGTTTTGTCAAAGGGTATCCATACTTAGACCAAAGGGTTTGAAATTTTGAAAAGACTTGTTGATGTTTTTTTTTAATTGTTTTAGAATCAAGCAAGGTGTTAAGTGAATCTCAAACATTTACAATCCTAGATAGATCAGGTACACATTTTTGGTAGGCTTACCATCATCGTAAGAGATGATTAATCCGTGAAGATGAAGTGGAAAAATAGGCCATGTCAAGGAAATGTAATGTCTTGACACCCCAAGCAAAGGAGTCTCTTCCCCATTTTCTTTATGCCTTAATAAAAAATAGGACATGGTACGTAAATTCTGGGTGGGGTGCTACTCCCATGCACTACCTTGAAATACGCTTTAGAATTGGACTTGGTTAGCCACTACAACAAGGGTTTTAATGACCATATCTGGGATAGACTGGTGCCACACACACAACGATTCTACTCAATTAGAGGCCTCCTGGCCCTTAGAAACATCTCAGGGTTTTAACACATCACAAGGATGCTAGGGGAAACATTCCTTGGTATGGGACAACCACAACCAGCTAGTTAGTGACTTTCGTCACTCCAAATTATTTATATAGGGAGTCAGATAGAAAGCACCACTTGGGTCGTTCCCTCTCATAAGTTGGGAGGTAGACCCTCTAAAGGTTACACATGTTTGAAGCATAATAAGCTTTTCATCACCCAAGATTTCCAATAGGTGTGAGGGGAGAGGATAAGCGCTTCTAAGCTGAAAAGTAGATTTGTGTGTTTCTCTTCACCCAAGATTGCATGAAGCGCAAGGGGATTGGATACACACAACAAGAATATGTAGAAAAATCAAACACATGTTCATTTTAATCCATCATAGAAAAATGAGTTCATTTTAAACACCAAACGAAGTGTGGAAGTTGTATAATTGTTCAATTTTAAGCCAACAAGCAAAATGATGTGAGGGTTCAATTTTAACCAATTTGAATGTTCATTTTAAACCCAATTGAATGCTATTTTGGTCCTAAAGCATTAAATAAAAAAACATCATAAATGGGTTATAATTGCCCCAAAAGTGTCAAAATACTTGTTACAATTATATAATTAATGATAAAATGCTCCTTCACTTCAAATGTTATCATCCAAACCTGCAAAACCAGTTAGTCTAAAAACTAGAACAAGAAGTTAGAGACATGTTAGTGATTAGATAAAGTAAAAAATTAAAGCACATGTTAAAAAATCAAGTTCTATCTCTGTTTACTAGTAATTCACGATGCTGAAATAAATCGCGTCATTGAAATTCATCAATACCGTCGCTGTGTAGGATATGCGTCACCATATTGAAAAATCAATAGCAGCCCTCTACAGAAAACAATGAAGTCAAATGCGTCGCTAAAAGAAATTTATTTTGTACCAAAAAATTAAACTGGCATCACTATATTTAAATGTGGTGATGAAATTAATTAAGCATCACTAGATTAATTATGCGTCGATAAAATGAAATCCAGGTGCGTCGCTGTATAGCAATGTGTCATCAAATGCATCGATTGATAATCAATAGCATTGTTGTACAACCTATAGACACAAGGAAAACAAAGTTTTAACAAGAAATTTGTCAGATTGGTTAGTTTAAGCCCTCCTAGCACCAAAATGTGACCAACTGATTAGTATGGGCTGACTACACTGGATCCATGAGGATACGAAGCATAATTATGCCACTAAACGTCAATCCCAATAAGATCAATCAACAAAACTAAACTAGGAATCCATTAAAACTTAGCATATTAAACTATGAAAGCTTCAAAACTACCTATTATAATCCATTGAAACTTATCCTATTGGGGGAGTGGTGTCGCATTGATGTGGAATGGAACCCTTTCCCAATCTCGTGGGTAAATCAGCCTATTCCAATCGATTCTATTGAAGAGAATCGACGAAACCGATGATAGATACATATGATTAAACATGATTTAAAGCTAAATGAACATGATGCAAGCTATTTTAACATGATCC
Organism: Sequoia sempervirens; assembly: GCA_007258455.2. Taxonomy (NCBI): domain Eukaryota; kingdom Viridiplantae; phylum Streptophyta; class Pinopsida; order Cupressales; family Cupressaceae; genus Sequoia; species Sequoia sempervirens. The sequence continues at coordinate 6,912 of VDFB02212752.1, read as the reverse complement.
ATGCTAAGATGATTGATATGGGTGAGTGAAAAACTAATCTAAATAGATTTTAAGCTAAAAATATTGAAACCCTAATTACCAAATAAGTTAAATGTATGCATCTATGTTATCATGGAAGCCATTAATGGAAGCTAAGCTAATATGCAAGTAAATTAACCTAAAATATGAGTGCAAGTGCAAGTGATTTTAACAGCATAAGTTTGATGTTAAAAGATGGATCCATTTGTCTCCAAATAGTGACCTATTTATAGGAGGACAAATGAGAAATGAAGCTCTGAGATAAAAAAGGTTAATCAATGGTCAAGGATGGAGGAAGTTGGAGGCATGGATCATGGATTTTCATCAAGGGATGAGAATCAATGATGAGATTTAATCAAGGGTTCACCTTTATCCAAACAAACATACTTTCAAAAACTTTCCCAAAAGTTTGTTGAGAGTTTGTTTCAAAAAGAGGATATTCTTTGAAATATTCGCATGGGTGAGGAAAATAGACATTTAGCAAATTAAAACAAAGTTATAGTGTGCAAAAGGGGAAGGAATATTCATTTTGGAGGAATGTTCAAAGGAGAAATATTCCCTTGCAAGTGGGGGGAAAATAGATTAATTAGCAATTGATAATTAAACTAAGGTTTAACTATATGCAATTAAGGGTCCAATTAGATGATATTCATTAAATAAAGTGATTTAATGAAAAGGGGGAAAGTGAAATGATATTTAATTAAATAATTTAGGGTTATTTAATTAAATAAGAAGACTTAGGGACTTAAACTAAATAATCATATTTATTCAATTTAATAGGATGAAATGTTAGCATGAAAGGGGATGAATTAACCCGATTAAATCAATTAGGTTAATAGATGCAAATGACATAATTAATTAAATAGCTAAGCTAATTTAATTAATTAAGCAAAAAGAGGATGGGTTTGAGGACAAAACAGTGTTAGCATACCTGATTCGAGTGCATGATATCATTCATGACATTTTTAAGTGTCTACACCTTCTACGATGTAGACCTTTTCTTAGCATGTACCTGTGTTCTCATTCCCACATCTTTGCTAGTCGAAGGTTGAGCTCTTGGTTTTGTTGTGGAAGAAAATGCCATGTTTGGCATTTCCATTACATTGGCCTGAGTGACCATAATTTCTTTGCGTAGGCTAGTTGGCCGTGACACCATTGAAATTCCCTAGCTTGAGGTATCAGGAGCTTCCTCCCTTCCTTGCTCAACTTCCCTTGTTTCTACAACCTTTATTTTCTTTTCAAAACCCCCACCATACCCCAATTCATTTACCAACTTTTTCTTTCTCTTCACATTGCATGGGTATGAAGGTTTTATCCCAGCTTCCTTCATTGTTATGATGTAACCATCAATCCAGGACTAAGTATATATCAACACGTTCTTGGAAATTCCTTCGATGGTTACTACCTCTTCCTTTGTATAGTCTGAGTTTGAGATGGGTTCATCATAAACTGGATTTAGCACCTCTCCATTATCAATATCCATTTGTTCTGAAACATCATGGATTATGAGAACCTTTATTTCTTCTAATGAAAACCTCTTATATGACCTTTTCCTCACATCATGATCATCATCACAATTATTCTAGAAGTCCTCCAGATGATCATGGATTTTGAGAACCTTTATTTCTTCTTGCTTATATGCTTGGAAAGGCTATCCACTGGATCATAATTTTCCTTCTCGAGTGTAAAGAACTCTAACCTATAGAGTTTTAACTAATCCTCACACATCTTGGCATTTTTAGCTACAATGCACTTATAATTCCTAATAGTGATAGGGAATCTAATTGATCCTTGTTTGTGAAAAAAGAGCATGAGATGAATGCACCTATCTCGCAAGTTTGAGCAACAACATTTTGTTTGTTGGGTACTTGAGTAGCATGAAGGGGTATTTTGTAAACCCTTCCACCCTAATGTAGGTGAAAGTAGGAAACTGAATATACCAGTCTCCAATAGATTGGATGATGCCCTATGCTTCAAGAGATAGTCTCTTGGCTTTGTCCCCTTCCATCAACCTCACCAACTTCATAGAAAATAAATCATTTACCCTCTAGTAATGCTCCCGATATTGGTGAATAGTAATCTAGGGCAGATTGATATAAATCAAATTATTCCTTGGTTCTCTACCCAAGGTACGTACTCTATTTAGTCCTTGTATATTTTCCCTTAGGGAACATGAATAGATGACATATGAAGACATGGAAAATCACTGGGTGTCTTGGAATGCCCATATCTATTCATGCAACTTATCGTTGATAAAACTTCTCTAATGAATTTGCATAGGGTTTACCATCATTTTCATCATAATCCAGAATATCCAGGGTTGAATTTACTGGCATCTTTACATCCAACTAGCCTACTTAATAAGGTTATCATGTCTTGAACCTCCTGAATAAATGATGCCCTCAAGATTTTCCTTGTCAGCTTTGTCGGATTCTCCCGGAACCATGTCGAAATCATGAACTTCTTGTTTTTTTCTTTTGAACTCAAGTATATTGTAGCAAGGAATTGCATATCTAATGTATTCATTTGTTTGTATGTGGGGAGCCCGAATATATACACAATGCCCTCAGTGGAGAGGTCTACATATACTCTTCCTTCTTTCTCAACGACCCTCCTGTTTGGGTCATACCATCTCATGCATTCTAGTACCAACTCAAGGGCATCCATCGCCGATGGGAACCCTCCTGCCAAGTGCGGTCCACTTGCAACAATATTTCTGGTGCACTAAGAGGTTCCTTCCTATTGAATCCTTGTGGTGAATTCATATTCATTAAAGCCTCCTGGATGAGTATCCATAACTGTTCCATAAGTTGATACAACTTGTGAGGCAAGGAATTTGAACTCCTCATTTATTTTCTTCTTTCTCGAGGTGTTCATACCCTTTTGAATTTCTTGCATTATTAGCAGATATGTGCTTTGTGTGCGAGTTAGGGCTAATTTTAATCATACATTTTCAATAATTCATGAAAACTCCTGACCCATGACATTTGTAGTCTATAATTAGGTTGAATTCCTTAGAAATAATCTGTGCTTTTACGTCTTAACAAGAGGTAATGTTATTTAACCAGAGCCATGCATGCATAAAGATTAACAAAATTCAGTTGCAAGAAAAGTACTTGGTTTTGCTAATAATGTGATTGAATAAACGTAGGTTCAAACTTTGATAGACGTGTTCTTCAACATTCTAAAAATTACTTTTCTTTGTGCGCCACTACCTTTATTTTAATTCCTTGATGTCCTTACAAACGAATGGTCTGGCATGAGGTAGTGTGTTATGAAAGCAATTGCATGCTCGAGGTGGTGCCAAGTACATGTGTTGTTTTCCACCTTCGTTATTTTCTCCTACTGTGCATTAATTACCCTGAAGAAAGGTTCAATCATGGTGGATTAGGGTTCAAATTACAAACTCCTTGATTTCTGTGTCAGGGCCCACCTTTTAGAGGAAAGTGGCACATGAATCTAACGTGGCATGCTTACGTGTCACTTTAATTCTTATGGGGCAATGGCCTAAAAGGAAGCGTCTAGCTTGGATGTTAAATGGTTAACTATCAATAAGGTTTGAGTTGATTGACATCACTTCAAAGAATTATTGGGGGTCAAGACTTTTGCTTACTAGGTAAAAACTTATTGAGTGCAAAAGGAAACACGAGATCGGGTAAAACCAAACCAATTTGGTTCGAAACGAACTTTGTTGCAAAAAAATTCGGTCTCCAGCTCTGAAGAAAAGAAAATCTGCATTGTCCCTCACTTGAGAATGTTGGAGATAAATTCATTACAATCAACTAGTAATAAAGCTAAGTGTGTTTCAACCCCGCATGGTAATAATACATTAAATTTATCTTTTAAATTCTCTTTACTAATTATCTACTTCACATTTAATATTTGGAGCATAGGTTTGAGAGCAAGAGCATTCTTCAAATTAGAAATAGCTCAACTAGTAATAGTAATAAAGCTAAGTGTGTTTCAACCCCACATGGTAATAATACATTAAATTTATCTTTTAAATTCTCTTTACTAATTATCTACTTCACATTTAATATTTGGAGCATAGGTTTGAGAGCAAGAGCATTCTTCAAATTAGAAATAGCTCAAACTAGTAATAAAGTTAAGTGTGTTTCAACCCCGCATGGTAATAAAACATTAAATTTATCTTTTAAATTCTCTTTACTAATTATCTACTTCACATTTAATATTTGGAGCATAGGTTTGAGAGCAAGAGCATTCTTCAAATTAGAAATAGCTCCTTGGAAAATAGTAAGTTCCATATTATCTTAAATAGTGTCTATGAATATTTTAGACAAAAGTAGTTTACAATTAAATAATTGTAAACTGCATTCAATATTTACATAAATGATCTAAATAATAACTTACAATTTAACATCATTTTTTTACCATAAAATATATTTTTATATTTAAATTTTAAAATGTGTTGTCATTTGTATTGGTTAAGATGATTAATTTATATATAGAAGAGCAATGTTTCCTATATGCAAATGTTTTCCTTATTATCTCCTAGTTAGAGTGAGGAAGTTTGATATTTGAAGTGATTGAAATCATTTAATATGAGGATTCCTTACCTCTTCAAAGTTCCTCTTTCTATATACTACTAATTTGATTTATTGAACCTTTGTATATACCCACCCTTTTGATATATTTATCCCCATATGAAAGAAGTTGGTCCTTTCTATATACACAACCATACATGAGAGAGATCTTAAGGTACATGAAAGAGATTCACTCTATCAATGACACCTACTTAAAAAGAATTCCTTGTAAAAAATTTAATTTACTTATATACTTGAATTTTTTTCCTACTAGAATTTACATCTTATAATAGAAATAGAAAGATGATGAAGGAAACAAAAATGAAAAGAAAAAAAAAAAACATTTATGTATCTATTTATCTCTAATGATTTAGATGAAATAATTCTACACAATAATTTTACTTATAAATGTGAATAAAAAACTTCATTTACATTAAATACAAACCTTTAGATTGTAAATTGTCCTTTGTAGCTTCCACATCTTGAACAGTACTTAGAGCTAAAATGTCAACTTATCGAACAGCAAACTCACTCTATATACAAGGCCATGTAATTAATGCATGCCATCTTTCTACCCGGAATGTAAGAACAGGTTCAAGTCTTACTAGATTTGGCAATTCGTCAGTGAGTCAAAATAGTCATAACCAATAAGAGCTGAATTCACGTCCATTAGTTCTAATTTGAATGCTTATCTTATAATGGACTCTAACAAATATTTATGTTTTCATTATTCATTTACAGGGTATACGGCACTCGACAGGAAATTTGAAAAGAGCTCACAAAAGGAAGCAACTATATTCGCATAACCAGAGGAAAAGATAATTTCTTAAAAGGAGAAAGTTCATGCTGAGAAGACAAAATCACCTGTGACACCTTGGAACTCAAGAATATGAAACATGGCATTAGTTAAATAATGGAGCAAATAAAGTAGCCTGGAAATTAGGAAAGAAGTAGAGAAAGACTCGCAAAAGGAGATAGTGAAAAGCGTGGCCAAAACATAGTAGACAGATTCAACATAATATGGAACTACCAAATTAGAAGGCCTAATGAGGAGCTCCAAGAATCGATAAGAATGGTGGCTCGGTACTTAATCATTCATGGGTAATCATTTGTAATGTTGCTGCTGTCTGCGAGCTAACACGAGAATACCGGCCATAACAGACGCCTACCCAGAGAAGATTGAGCGATAAAAAGATAGAATATGAAAGACGTCCAAAGTGTGTGTTGAAGGAGTACAGAAGTGAAATTTGTACGCAGGGGGTATGAATGGCGCTGCCATAGACATGCAACTAAATGAATAATGAGGAAATCATGAGCAATGTCAAACATCAAAATTGATGCATAACTAACATTGTTATTCTTATCCTCCAAGCGCTCATTTTCCTTCTTTTCACCCATGCTAAAAATTCCAGCGATGGTCCTCCTGCCGCTCTAAGGATGGTTCAAGATGAGTGTGGTCCTGCTTTGGAAACCGCTGTGTCTCAACCTCTTGTCAAGGCTAAGAAGTGCCCTACCAAAATCAATAAACCTTCCAAAGCTAAAAGCTCAGGAGAGAGCCCTTCGGTTGAGAAAAGGGTGATAAGAGACAAGGGCCGAGGGATTGGTGTAAAAGAAATTCAATCTGATTTTTCCTATTCGGAATGGTTCCCCTCCTCCTACGACGTCTCATATGATAGTCGTATAGTTAAGAAAGGCAAGGGCAAGGTGGTGAGGAGATAGAAGTTAGAACCATTCCCCTCCTATGAAGTCTTATATGATAGTAGTAGAGTTAAGAAGGGCAAGGTGGGTGAGGAGATAGAGAAGGAAAAACACATAATGTGGAACGGGTTTATTGAAATAAATATAAGGAGGTTGGTGATTTGATCCTCTAAACTCTGAAAACAAAATCTTCTCCATTGAAAATGATACTAACCTTCACAACGGTATCGTGAAGTGGATTCTTAAAGGATAATGGTGAAGGAAAGAAAAATGTGAGAAGCATGCAGTAATGTATTAATAATATGGATAACAATTTATGGTAGAACAAAAGTGGCCTCAAAGAAAATATTTTAAAGTTCGAAGAGAGCTTGAACGAAGTTGAAGCTGAAAATAAATTTTTGAAAGTGAATCTAGAAAAGTTGTCTTAGTAGAATAACCATAAAGAAATGTGTAACAAGCATTAACATGTTGATAGATGGATTCAAAGTTAAAGAAAGACGACTACATTGAGACCATGATCAACAAAAAAAAGTCTATTGAATTACGAGAAAGCTAAAGTTATGGAAGACAAAGATACATACTTAGACCTGGCTGAAGACCACATCAATTGTATGGCTAAAGAGTGGGAGGCCATAAAAGTAATTAGTATTTT
>VDFB02212750.1:0-17389 GCA_007258455.2 Sequoia sempervirens | reverse complement strand
CAAAATCTAATATAGTGTTCATTTTCACTCATTGTCGCCCACCTAACATAGACTGACTTTCTTTTGAGTGACTTTTCTCAAGACATAAAAGATATATCTTTCAAGACAAAGACAAAATTCCATGCAAAAATGGTCTAGTTAGGGAAGCTACAAACTTTGTGTATCACATATGAAGTATTCTCTGGTGTTAATAGGTTATGGGATTGTTGTGTATTGGATTAACTGGTTATTCTTATGAAGATATTCTGTTATAATTTAACTTTCGAGAGATAAAACTTGTCCTTACAAGGTAAGAGTTGTATTGTGTCTGTGTGCATACTCATCCAATCAAGCTAGGTATTTTATCATGTAGACCCAATTCAAGAAATGTACCCACTTGAAAACTAGGATTTTGATTGCTTTATGTTATCAAACTTGCTTAGTGAACCTTATGGAAGAAGGTTTGCAAAATATCCCACTTACCCATTGAGTTGGTTAATACTTTGTGTATCATTTGAAACTCAAACAAACATAAACATGGTCAAAATTTCAAACCCTTTGATTATATTTGAATGCACTTGAAGGATAATATATTATTGCATGTACCTCTAAAAATATCTTCTTTTATTAAAACAATATATTAGTGGTTTCCTAATATATTTGACCATATCTCTACTCATATCAAAGTTAACCTAGGGAACTATGGCTTAGCTCTTCAATTTCCACAATGTCAAGCTTTTGTGGAAAAACATTTTTCCTTGTTATAGGTCCATTATTAGTTTTCAAATTTAATGTAGTGCCCTCCATTTGTGTCGCCATGATGTTTTCTCGGCCTTTGTTATGAATTTAAGAGTGGTTTGGCATTGATTATTTTGTGTTTGAGGTAATAATGCATAATTTAAATAAAAGTCGTTAATAAAATATTTATTAACGGTTAAAATTTGTACCAAAATTAGGAATTTATCTAAAAAGAATAAAATTAAAAAAAAAGAGGGAGTTATAGTATGTCAAATTCGAGTGAGAAGTTTTCTCCTTAAATTTTGTTGCGGTTGCCTTGCATGGGGGGAAAGAATTTAATTTTAAACCGATTATAATTGGTTGCATGAGCCACCACTAAAACAAACCACTCTTTCTAATTAATACACCATGCAAACTACATTCTTTCTGGAAAAAAATTGCCTCTTGTCTAGAGAATGTCGCTTTTTGTGCATGATTTTAGGCATGTAACAACGGTTTTTTAAAAAAAAGTGCAGGCAGACAGAGGATAGTAGCACATTTTTTAGAAGAGATGGCATCCCTCCTCTTTGGCCGTCCAAATCTACAAGTCAAGGACAAAAATCTGGTGCATAGGGCAAAGAAAAAAGACCCATGACCCCTTTAAAATGCATTTCGAGCAGAGATTGAAAGGGGGAAAGCAGAGATCCCCGGGGTTGTTTTGCAGGAAGAAATTCAGAAATCCAAGGAACCTTTCACATCCTCAGAGTATGTTGGACGATTCACAAATTCAATGAGGTATGTTCATTATAAACTGCCCCAGGAAAATACTTGTAAGTTATATAATAAATATTTTATTGTGCATTGCTAAATCGTTTCATTCCATAGTTGAAAGTCGATATGCAATAGGATCGGAACTTGGGCATGAAGGTCCCTGTGCATAATGAATAATTGTGGGTGATGATAATGCTTAGCTGTTCATGACTATTTGAGATCTAATATGTAGACCTGTGCCTTGCGGTTTTATCTGCTTAAACCAATTCATTATACTATCATAGTGAATATTTATGTGAGTCGATCTAACCTGTCATGTTTTCCCCTTACTACCATTATTTTGTGAATCTTTGAGTAAAATGAAGAAAGGAATTCGTGTATCGCCATTACATGCCTCAGCCCCAATCATGTATTTCTAGAGTGATCTTGTTAATCCGATAATGTCTTTTATGGTGAAGGTACCATAACAATGAAATCAGAGAAGATTAGTTCTAAATTCGAAGCCCCATAGCTTGCAGACTATTTGTGTGTACCCTGCCATCATGGTATTTTGTGTGACTTCGACCTCTCATGCTTGAGATGATGATTGCGCCCTTACCAAAAGCCTATACCTTTTTCTTGGCTTGCCAAATAATTGCCTCTCTGAAACTCGTTGGAATACTTATTTTATCTGTTTCCAAGTAGTGGAAATGGTACGCACTCACTTGGTCCATCCGATTTGCTCCTTGTTGAGCCGTAATTCGTTATGTCTTTCATAATCCTTAATGTTTTCCTTAGTGCATATCATGTAATCATTGTCAACCTGTCTAAGTCGCAGCATATGAAAATAATGATAAAATGCATCTGGATGGCGGTATATCCAAATTCCAATATTCACCTTCTAATATATTTGGCAACCTGTCATAGTTACAATACATAGAGTTGAGGCAGTGTTTAGAATTAAATAGCCTCCCTGAAACCATTGGCAACCCGCCACAGCTGCAACTGTTAGACTGCAAAGGTGTAGTAAATTAAACAATCGCCCTGATTTCATTGTCAGCCTATTTGGGCCGTAGCATTTGAACATAATAGGAAGTTTAAAGGTTTATATAATCTATCACAGCTGCAGCGCTTGAAACTAAAATTATGGTTTGATTTAAATAACCTCTCTGTTGGCAACTTGTCACATCTTCTGCACATGAAAATAGATTGTTGTAGAGACTTAAATAAACTCCTTGACTCTATTAGAAACCTGTCATAGCTGTCGTGCTTGAGCATGGAGGCTTGCGTAGATTTAACAAGCTCCTAGATTTCATAGGCTACCTGTCACAATTGCTATACTCGAACATATAAGGGCGAGGACGTCTATTGAAACTTCCTGTTTCAGATCGCAACCTATCACAGCAGCAGAACTTGAACGTGGTAGGGAGTATAGATTTAAATAACCTCCTTGATTCCATTGGCAAACTGTCATAACTGCAACACCTGAACATAGAAGGCGGTAGAGGTTAATATACCCTTCTGCTTCCTTTGGTAATTTGTCTCATCTGCAGTACGTGAAAATAGAATGTTGTAGTTCTTTAGCAAACTATCACAGTTGCAGCTAGAATGTTGCAGACATTTGTTTAAACTCTTCATTCCTTTGTCAACTTGTCTGAATGTTGATAGGTGAATTTTATTTATGTATTTTACATTTTCATAGTTGTTTACGTATAGATCAGAGTGATAAACATTTTGGAATAATTTGGAAATCAGTAGGTTGGAAATGAAAGATGATTAATTCACTACTAGATAAATTGTAGGATTTAATAAAGGAAATTAGATTACTTTGCAAGATGGAATAAAGCTACTTAAGATGGCTTTGACTAATTACATGATGGTAGGCTTAAATAATGTAGAGTATGACCCTTTAACAAGTTACTATGCTGATTTGGAAACATGTTACCTAAATGCCCTCCATTTCGGATCTTATTGATCTAATGTAATGTTTTCTTTTGAGTTTGCAAATATCTTCATATTTTGGTTAATGAGTTTGTTTGAACATGATAAGTCACATGGTCTTCTTTTAATGTTTGATGAGTTGCGAGTGTACCCACACTCTCATTTCATTAATAATTCCTATACTTGAGCTGCATACGATCATATTAGGGTTGTTAGCTAGAGAATGTTCATAGTACCTTGTAATTGAAGGTGTTTTTTGTAATATTATTTTGGATAATCTTTTAAGATTTATCTCCTTGTTGTAAAGGATGACTTTGTTGGCTTTATTCCGATGTGTGCTCTCTTGATTTACTTGAAACTTGTTCATTGAAATCGTGTGGAGTATGAGTAATGTGTTTTGTGAGTGTTTTTGGTGTCTTGATAATGAGGGCTATGCAATGTAATAATGATTGTAGTAGTTTTGAAATGTGATTCTCTTGATGTCTTAGTGAACTCTAGTTGATTTCAATGGTGCCTTGTTGATTGGTCTCTGTCTCAGGATAAATTTGTTAATATTGGGATTCTATGTTGATTGGTTAATTTTGATGGTTTTGTTCAGATGTGACTTCCTCTTGAGTTAATCTCGGTTGTGAGGGGATTTTATCCTTTTAATTTGTGTTGGAACTTATTTGGAATCTTGTATTGTGTTGGCTTACCCTCATTTGCGAGTTTTTGGATAGTCGCTCTTTTGGGATTCCTGAGGAAGGGAGAATGTGGTTTCATAATTGGTTCCTGTGTTTACTCTTGTGGACTATGGTCTTTATGTTTGGACTTACTTGGTGGGTATTAGCCTTGCATGTGGATGTTGTGTTACTATGGATTCCTTGTATGGGATGGTACATACCTCATTTGTTTTTTTACTGAGTTGGTCTTATTATTTTGTGCTAGTGGCTTACCCCATTGAGATAGTAGAATTTTAGTTGTGAGCAGGGAGAGTGGCTTCTAATGAGGGCCGGGACCCGGAAGAGGTCCCGTGGCACCATTGAGGCTTTGTCACCAAGCAAACACATTACAATACTTGAGGCCAAGTATAATCACAAGCATGGTGTTTTAATGCTCACCGCTAATTTCAAGTGCCAGAAGTTGGGTTTCGATGAGCTTTAGGTATGCCCTGGAATGGCCAAACTGGCTGGCCTTTCCCTCAGGCAGCATAGTCTGGCCATTGGACAGGGCCGGGTCGTAGCTCTCACAAGGAGGCATCCGGTTAGCCGGGTGCCTAGGTGGAAGATCGCCGCAGTCCGCGGCTGCTGGATGGATTCCTCCCAACGTATGCCTTACTTTGGTGCCTCCGGCGGGCTCCCAGCCACCCTGTGCCGGGTCTGTGTTTTGATGCCTGGATTGCTTGCCCCTATGTTTGTCTGTGCTTGCCAGATTTCAGCCATGACCAAGCCCCATGTCATTATTGTGATCTTGTTGTGAAGTTTTGTACCCTTGTTCTATATGATGGTTATTGTTGTAGTTCCTTCTGTCATCTCTGGGCGACGGGGTGGGCCTTCGTCCACTTGGTTGGGTGGAACGCGGCTATGCACCCCTATTGGGTCCCTGCCATTCTACTGAGAAGTGTGAAACTGCATTCTGCAACATCTCTGAGTTAAATTCAGAGTTGGATCCACTATGCGTGTACCTTTGTAATTCCATTTCAAATGTAACATTCCATTTTATCAGATCTTCCCCATTCATGTTGAGAATTGGCATTGTAATATTGTAACCCTTGATTAATGTACAACTTATGCTCATGTTATCTCTATGATTAATGGGTGTATACTACCTTCATGGTGATGTACTACGTGAAAAGTAATGCGTACCAAGCACACCGAGGGATTTGTTATATGTAATTCATGTTTAGTTTCATATCATGTGATATATGATTATTATGATGAATGTTAATACTAAAAAAAAATAAAAAAAATTGTGCCATAAATGTTAGAAGTATTAGTATCCTTTGGGGTTGCTTTCAGTATTACATTTAATCAAGACCTTTTATGTGGTAAAGTTAACTCATGATAATCAATTGAACCCACAAAGAAGGAATCCATTTTGTTACATTCAAAACTCCTTTATTTCAAAAATGTTGGTTACTTGGTTGCAAACTTTCAAAACACCTTTGTTTCAAAAAACGTTGGTTACTTGGATACTAAATAAAAATAAGGAAATACATGCTTGAATTTATTTTTATCAAAACAATTCTTGAGTTATCCTTACATACAAATATTTTTCTTTATCAAACATTGATCTAAACTATACAAGAATTCCTTATCAAAATCACTTGGTCTTGTCAAAACATCCTTTAGGTCTTTTGGATCAACATCAACATCAAACAATCCCCATCACATAAAAACTTGAATTTTTTTGATAACAAACCTCTTAGATTAAGTTTACATCAAACATAAACTAGGTTGGTATGTTTATAAACAATCTATTTCTAGACATTTAGTGGAATTAGTATACATCCATTTTGGACAAGTTTATCTTGATGTCACAAGTCTACTTTCAAGGTCTACAAGTTCATAAATATTATGATCCAAAACACATTATCAACTTGAGTCTAGGTTATGATAAAAAATTTGAAAGTTTCATATCATTCATCTCTTCACAAACATCTTACATCATTGGTCCAAAAATTGTTAAGGAATCTTTGTTAGAGAAATTTGAATTAACCAAGGATTTTAAAAAATACCATTCACAACACTCAACTCATAGGGTTGGTACATAGTTTATGGTCACAAAAATGTTACAATATAAGAAAATCATGGAGTCAAACCCTAATGGTTCAAGCATACATATCACAACAAGTGTTGGTGATCAACTATTTGGAATGCCTCAAACAAGTGAGTGTATTCAAACAAACACAACCAAACCACAAGTGGAAGTGGAAACTATTTATGAGCATGATCTATACCAAAGCCAACATGATCAAAACACAGGGAAATTAGTCACATTAGCTAAGTAAAACTAAGATCCCTATGAAATTATTGAAAGCATAAAACAAGGAAACCATGAATACAAAAACATGAAATAACAAGTAATGCATAATGAAATCCTAGCTAAATACCCCAAACCTCATCCCATAGGGGGATTGGTGCCATATTGATGTGGAATATTGGTCCTTTCCCAATCCCTTTTAATGAACAAGCTTCAATATTGTGGATGAAAGATGGAATTTATGCAAGATTAGGACTCCAATGGTAAAATGGATGATAATGAGGATGAAATTGTGTAGCATAAGTTTTCTTCAAGAAGTGGATCATGATAAATACCATTTGCCTTCAAAATAATGACAACAACTAGATGATTGATGGATGAAAATGAGTATAATTCCTTTTCTCTCATGAAATTGGATCCTTTTCTCATAGGAGTGACTTGTATTTATAAGGAAAAATGATGAATCAAGGGTTGAGATTCATTTTCCCAATCAAGGGTTGCAAATGAATCCAAGGATTGAAGGAATGATTAGCCTTGTGACAAGTGTCACAAGGCTAAGAGATGTGAGGGGATATGTGCCCACACATGTGTGTGCACATTTTGGGAAGAGAGAATGTGAGAGGGAGTAAAGACATGTGGATGAATAATTAAATGCATGAAAGAGAAGTAAAGGCTTGTGTAAGGGACAAGATGGCTTGTGTAAGAGCCATTAAGGCTTGGGTGGGAGACAAGATGGCTTGTGTAAGAGCCGTCAAGGCTTGGGAAAGAAATTCAATGGATGGAGTAAATGAGGAAATAATTCCAAGGGAATATTCTCATGCAAGTGTGAGGGGAAAATAGCCTTTTAATTAATTTGAGAAAATTAATTAGTTGTGCAAGTTGGAGTTAATAAACCTTGGGTTTATTTAACTAGAAGGGAGTTAAATGTAGGAGAATTGACTAATTAGGATTAGAAAGTGGATAAGATTAATTAACTTAGGTGGGTTAGGGGAAGGTGACATTTTAATTAAATAATTAGATTTATTTAATCAAATGAGAAGACATGGGAGTTTTAATTAAATAATTTGCATTATCTAATTAAATGGAATGAAAATTAGTAGAAAGGGGGATGAATTAATCCAATATTAATAGGATAAAATGATAAATTTAATTAAACAATTATATTATTTAATTAAATAGCTAGAAAAAAATTGATTTATGAGGAAATGGTGTTAAAATCAAATTCAGATGCATAATATTGATGAGGATGATTTGAAGGGTCTACATATTCAATTGTTGCACATGGATTAGTGATGATGGAGAAATCACAAACTCATGGTCAAGAACCAATTTGGTGATTCTCTCTCACTCTTTATCTCTCGGATGCCAAACAACTACTAGAAGTTCTCATTCATTTGGTTATAAAACTGAGACTTCACCACTATTTATAATAGAAATGAAATAGAAAATAAATGATAAAAAATAAATGGGCAATAACAAAAAACATTATCTTTTATTCATGCAGGTGAAACTGATTCAAATTACAATGATTAAGATCCCTCAAGGATCAATGCCTCCAAACTTCATGATTATCCTCGAAGGTCACTTCCTTTATCATTTCCTTTAGCCTCATCACTCTTCTTCATCTCTCGTGATAGAAAGTCGCACAACAAACACCAAACTACACCACACAAAAACTAAAACAAACCAAAATTGATGGAGCTGATGCTCTTGCATCGACTCCCCAAATGATTAAGAAATCATATGTTGGACACATGGAGTCTGCAATGTCAAAATTTCAACTTCAATTTCTTTTTCCTCACCTTCTAATTTCTTTATTCTACACTTCCATACTTGCATTGTTGCCTTAGAAGTTTCTTGATTTGCATTTGTTGGATTCTCTCTTTCTATGCATACTTTCTCCTCCAATTCTCTTTATTGAATCTAAATCCCCACCATGCTATCTCCTCTTCACAATCTTCCACTAATATTTTCCCAAATAAAACAACTTGCTTGTTATGGGTAAATTAGTTACTACTATAGTATCAACTGGAACCATTACATCATTTACTTTTTCACCATTTGTATGTTCTTTTGCTGCAATCCCATTTAAAACATTGACACTTTCATTCTTAACTGTATCCACCTTCACTAAGTCTACACTTCCACCATCCAAATTGAACTACACATCTGATACAAATTTATCTTCATCTTCATTACAATTTTATCTTCAACATGAACAAAATTTTCTCTATCATCGGTCTTTGCTTCACATTCAAATTTCTAAGAATCTACTTTTTTGTCATTTTTTGTCACTTGGTAATCTTCTTCCTTAACATCTACAAAATATATGTAGTCTTCATAATCAACATCCTTGTATGTAATGTCCTCCACATGAATTGGTTTTGGTTTAGGTTCTCTTTCCTTGTCTTTCTTTGGATGTCTTGCAATCAGCACAGGGTTAGGGAAATAATACTTTTCCAATGCATCCATTCGACTTGAAATATTTTGCAATTCCTTAAATAGTTTTCTCTTCTCCAATTCTTCCCAATATCTATCCCAAGATGGTATTACAACAAGTCTTCTAACTGCAATATTCATCCTCTTCACTGCTATAATACTTTTCCAACTCATAACCACAACCAATCTTTTGTGCCTCCTTCTCTACCCTTTGCAGTTATAGGTTTCCTCTTTCATGCAAAAAATACTCCTAGGGTTTACTCAAGATACAACTTCTTGACTCTTGTCCCACACCCACCAGTCCTAGCATAGGTTGCCTCATCGTCGAAACTCTACCCATGCACTTAGAACTATCAGCTTTGATACAATTTAATGATAGAGAAATCACAAACTCACTGTTTGGAACCAATTTGGTGGTTCTCTCTCACTCTCTATCTCTTGGATGCCAAGCATCTACTGGAAGTTCTCAATCATTTCATTATAAAACTAAGACATCACCACTATTTGTAATAAAAATGAAACAAAAAAAAAATGATAACAAATAAATGGGCAATAACAAAAACATTATCTTTTATTCATGCAGGTGGAACCAATTCAGATTACAATGATTAAGATCCCTTAAGGATCAATGCTTCCAAACTTCATGATCAACCTTGACAACTGCTTCCTTTATCCTTTCCTTTAGGCTCATCAACTCTTCTTCCACTTCCTCAACCCTCCTTTTTAATTTTCTCTGTCACTCCTTCAACAACTTGCTTACACCATTCATTCCACCTTTTCGTTTCACTTCACCAACTCTTAATAATGGTCTCTTTAGTCTTTCGGTCTCATTTCTTTATAACAACCACCTCTCCTACTATTTTGTTCCTCTTCTTAAATGACTTCCTACCCTTTCTAAACAGCTTCTACTCTTCTTTGTTATCGGTCTCCTCGTATCCACATACAACCATGTGCTTCACTTATATAACCATTAAAACAGAATTGTCCCTTCTAGAAAAATAAAAAAAACTATAGAGGATACAAACTGACACGTTTACTATCAGGTTTGGGAGATAAAACTATCCCCTTATTGCTATGAGTTCATATCCCTCAGGCGATGGGAACTTCTGCATCTCTACAATAGGAAGCTAAACTGCATTGTGATAGGAAGCTTCACAACAAAACACCAAAATACACCACACAAAAACTAAAACACGACCAAAATTTGATGGAGTGTGATGGTCTTGCATCAAGTGGAGTTGGTTGTCAACATTTTTATAGATCATATTTATTGATTAAATTTGAGGGGATACATCTTGAATAATTTCTAGGACCTAGACTCTACTACTACACAACATCATAATGTCTTCACTATTTATATTTAATCACTTATTTGTATATTATTTTTACTATGACAATGTCCTTATGTTAGGTCCTCTACTTACTAGCAACAACTATGATCTTATAAATATAATGAAATATTGACAACAAATAATAATTTTTTTTTTTTTTTAATTTCTATGTGAGTGTTGTGTTTTACCCTAGTGTGATGGATTAGAAAAAGGAATAGAACAAGTGAAATAGATTAAAAAAATATGATATAATGTAAAACTAATAGTTCCATGTAGTAACACACAATGATGAGACAATAGGGAAAGATGTACATGAAAGGCAAGTGACATGCATGTACTAAGGTTGGGAGAGTTCATAATATCTTGTAGCAGACGCGCACAAGATAGTGACATAGTGATACATAGTGGTGCATTCTTATTGTATAGAACATTGCACAATAGGAAATGCAACGAACAATTTACAGATGAAATAATATAGCACAAGGTAGACAGTGAGAATGAGGAATGCATTAGAGAGATAAAGATAAACTATAAAATACTAACTAATATATGGGAAAATGTAGACTATTATAGAGCACCAAATCAAGGATGCAATAGTATATTAACATATATTGTATAAGACAAGCTATTTTACTACATTCCAACTAGAGAGAGAAAACATAAGCTATAAATCAAGTTCTATCTTAGTTTGAACAATGAAAATGTACTCTTTTTTTAACAGAACCTTATCAAATATTGAAAGAATCTTGGCTTTACAATAGTACCCTATTAGAAATTGAAATAATATAGCTTCTTCAAGAGAACCCTATCGAAAATAAAACAATGTATCCTAAGATAGAGAACAATAATCAATAAAATTTTTGATCTTTTCTCAACAACATTATTTTGAAAATTGAAAGAATACAACCTCTTGAATAGGAGCCTATCAAAAATTAGAGAATATAGTGCAAGCTAGACAATAACAATTGACAAAAAATTGCATAATGTCAAAAATTTCTTTGGATCATGAGAGGGATCATGCAACAATATAGCCTTTCCAACAACACCTTCTTGACAATTAAACAATATAGCTTACACAAGAGAATAATAATGAACAATACCCAATGGAATCTAGCACAAAGTGTATTAACATTAACTATTTTATTTTGTCACAACCATAGCTTGAAACATATGAATTCAGTTTGAATCTTATGTCAAAAACATATAAATCTATACATAAGATTATAAAATAAAACACAACAAAATGATCCTTGGTTTCCACCCTTCCATATTGGGTCATGGAGCCCCATGGAATCTCACCAAACCCCCAAGCAAGAATATACATTGTCCACCACTCTCATCAAGGGTGGAATGAATTTTGCTTATCATAATCAACATAGAGTATAATAGGAAGACAAGAAAATAAGATCTGAAAACAAGGTCTAATCTGTACCCTACCATATTGACTCATGGAGCACCACACGCTCTCACCAAACCCCTGAGCAGGAAAATAAACTGACCACCACTGTGATCGAAGGTAGAAGCAATGTTTTGGCCACTAATGAATATAATAAAAATCATTGGAATCTACATTATGGTTGGAGTATGCTCTGGAAGAATAACAACAACGTGTGGATATTAGTGCAGTGGTCATCTCTAATTAATAGACAACATTTAAACAAAGAGATATCAAAGTTCTGTATTTTATAACACACAATTTTCTATGTACTTGTAATGGGAGGAATGAAGTAAATAAAACTTAGGCATACCTAGTGCACATCACATAATGTCTAGTCTCAACATAAGAAAACAACACATGATGTCCACCCTACCATATTGGCTCATGGAGCATTGTGTGCTCTCACCAAACCCCGAAGCAAGAAAAATAAATTTCCCGCCATTGGCATCAATGGTGAAAGAAATGTTTAGGCCACTGTTGTCTTAATACAAGCTCTAAAGGTGTTGAAAGGTCAATGTATGATGACTTTTTAGGTTGATTATGGTTGTTGTAAGTGGTGTAAAAGTATGAGTGAGTAAACAACAACACTTCTCAATGCAACATTATTAGAGAATTTAAATGAAAATCAATCTAATTGAAAGCATAATATAATCTCTAAAAGAATTCCATCGCTCTCTAACTCCAAGGATTTGATAAATCAAAGTGGATCTCAGATTTGTTTGCACTATGACTATCAAAGTGACAACCTTGTGAATGAGAATTGTGATCTATATGATAATGATAATGATTAATGATTGAGATGGTTTGATAATGCAAGCTATGATATTGAAAATGAAAGCTATATGCTATGATATGATAATGAAAGGTATATTAAAATGAAATCTATAATGAAAGACATGATTATAATTAAATGATTAAAAGGATTCTAAAAATGCTTCTAAATTGCTCAATTACTCAAATGCTAATTCTTGTAGAGTAAGTTTGCATAAAAGTGGGATCTTTTTCCTGTAGCTAAAGGCTGTATTTATAGGTTTCCAAAAGGCATTTGTGATGTGGCAACAAGCAACAGTTGAGATTGAATCTGGATAAATCGATGGTAGAGAATGAATTTGTTGGAGAAGAAGATGGAAAGGATAAAAAATTCTTCCAAATCACCAAGAAGAAAAAGGAGGAATAAGAGAGCCAAGTCTCCCATCAATGTTCCAAAATTGGTTTGAAAGGATAAAACACAATTAAATCAAAATTGAAAGTTTCAATTTTGGTTGAGAACAAGTTGTAGACATGTGCTTAATTGAATTATTCAATTTTGGAAGAAATTGGAAATATTTGGAGGAATAATATTAAATAAAGAAAATAAATCAAATTTATTTATTTAATAAAAGAGGTATATGACAATTAAATAAAACTTTGTGATTTATTTAATTTAATTGAGAGGAAATAAAATAGATAATTAAATAATACAAACTATTGAAGTTGATTATTTAATTAAGAGAATAATTAGATAATTGCAGCGACCCCCTATAACCCACCACGGTAAGAGGCACTTTTACCGTGACGGCGGTGGCGGGACACGCACCAACGGTACCGCGAGGGAAGCGAGTGAGGAACCCATGGTGAAGCCTGCGTGAGGAACACCTTAACCAGGCGAACCGGGGTAGCCCACTCGAATAATTCGATAATTAAATGAAACTTGCCGGTGTTTATTTGTCAAGATAGAATCGAGTAGAAGAAATAAAATAAAGATTGAAGGAATTGAAGAAGTGAACTATATAAATAAATAATTTTATTTATTTAATAGTAGATGAAATAAAGATTAATTAATCAAATAAATGTATTTAATTAATCAGATTTATCTAGACCATTTTTAGGTGTATACGTTTTGTCACTCTTTCAAGTGATGTGTTTACACATTGGTTCAAAGAATAATTTTGCTGCTACCATCGACAATTTTTTTTTGATATGCCCCAGACAATGATTTTCGAATGATAACAAATATATGCCCCCTCGGGAGATAAATAGATGAATTATATTTTTTTTGATTTTTTAGAATTTTCTAATAATTAGATGATGATTTGATACTGAATTGATTTATCTCTTGACAAATCATATAGAACTACCCCTATGATGAAATAATGAATAAATCCACTTTTAAAAAATTAAAATTAATAAATCCCATTAAAATCCCACCTTAATTAACCTATAAAAGGCCCAAAAGTGGATTTTCAAACTCATTTGTGCATTTTGAGTTTTGAAAGTTTGAGAGTGAGAGTAAACTTGGCATTTGGAGCAAAATGGCAATCCCATACCACACTCACTGTTTCAAGTGCACACGATGACACAACTGCCCAACTGTGTACGGACCTTCGGTATGTACCCTAGAACCTCCTTGTATTTTGTGCATTTTAAATTTCCCACTTTTTTAAATGTTTAAATCAATTTTTTATATTTTTTAGTGCTTTCAAGGTCCAATGTAGCGCTTTCAAGTCTCTGTAGTAGTGCCTCAGTAGAATTAACACTTAGGTTAGCCGATTTAGCACTTTGATAGGTGAAAATAGTGTATAGACAAGTGTAGCACTTTGGATAGATACTCTAGCACATTGATAGAGTAGAATAGCACATCCAATAAAATAGTGCTTTGATTCCCTAGATTAGCACATTGACCCCCTGAAATGGCACATCGACCAGTTCAGTGCATTGAAAAACTATTTTAGCTCTTTAATGAATTTAAATAGTGCTTTGACCATTTCAATAGATTGAAAGTTTGTTTTAGTGCATCCAAGTTAGCAAGATGAAAATAATAGTAAACTCCTTGATTTTTATGATTTTCGATCATGTCAACCTGAAAATTGATTTTCTTTGTTGATTTTTATAGAGTACATGATGAGTAACCTCATGATAGGAAAGAATTAATTATAGATTGATAGATAAACCTCATGGTAAGTGAGGTTGATTTGATTAATTGACCTCATGATAGGCAAGGTGCAATTATAGATTGATTAACCTCATAATAGGAGAGGTTGATTGACAGATTGATAAATGTTCACAAGATTTGATCAAAGTCTCACTAGAGATGATTAGATTGATAGGTTGACTAATTTCAAATGATTGAGAGTATTACTAATTTGCAATTTGTTTGTGATAATAGGAGCACTTTACAAATCTGTAGATTTTTGAGTGGTTTTTGGGGACATTTGATTTGATACCCCAGTTGACACAGCCTAAGACAACAATGATTGCATGATGTGGTTTATCATCCTTGCTAGATATGCCCTAGATGAGGATCAATAGGGGTTTGTTGACAACACTCATGGAGAGGTGGCATAGTGATCATAACAGCTTCCACCTTCCCACAAACGAGATGAGAGTTACACCAATGGATGTATGGTGCACTTTGAGGATTCTAGTCGTAGAAGAGCTTGTATTGTATGATTCCATTGAGCAGGGTGAGACAAATGCCCTGAGGAGAGTGTTTCAGGATGACCAGATATGCAAATATTGGATTCCATGGAGAGATATGGTTGATGCATATGCTACATTGCCTTGTGTACTTGCAAGATCAATTTGTGGTTTCTTATGTCCTGACCGTAGGTTGAAGGGAATGTCAGTCAGTGGTCTCATGTTAGAGTAGATGATCATGCAATAGACCAGATATGGTTGGGGGATGTGTATGCTTGCACATCTATATCATGATTTACATCAAGTTGTGTACCTCAAAGGACACAACTTATTAGTAGGAGTTGCATAATTACAGGTTTGGGTGTGGGATCACATCATCATTATGTATCCCAATATTGATATACCACGATAGCTGGGAGACCATACATTCATGGATATAGTGGCATAGTTGTCCAGCATAGGCTGGGAAAACTAGAGTTTTGGCAACGCACACTTGATGATCTAGAGTCAGTTGTATGGCGGCCCTACCGTGAGTGTGAGTATTGACCAGATGATGATACAAAGATGCCCTATTTGTGCCAGTCCATGTACTTGATCGGGATGACCCGATTTATCATTGAGAGATTCCTGGTATAGAGAGTCATGAGACAGTATGGTCAGGTTAAGTGTATGCCACAAGGTGTTGCACATTATGCCCATAGATAGATGGATACACATGAGTGGAGGCCCACCCTTTCCTATGATGTAGTAGTTCAGGAGTATCATAGTATGCAACCTATTGTCTGGGAGTATCATCTAGAGATTATTGAGGCACCTATGATAGAGGAGCATGCATAATATTTGATTCATCATCTGTTCCCTCGAATCTCGAGCCTTGATGAGGAAATACCCATTTTGGATGAGGAGGAGAGAGCAGTTGTGCATGTACGTGGATGCAGATGGAGGAGAGCTACAACAACCCAATAGGAATTAGAGGTAGAGCCAGAGCCACAACCAGAGCCAGAGGCCATGATGGAGGTTGAGAGCAATGAGGGAGATGATAATGATGAGAGTGACAATGATGATGGAGATGGGGGTGGTGGTGAGGGTGAGGGTGGTGGAGGAGATGAGGGTGGAGATGGGGGTGGCAGAGGTGGTAGAAATCTAGGGTTGGACCTTTTAGTGCCTCACAAGAGGCGATCATTGGTAGCTGCATCACAAAATGTGCATATTGGGGTACCATCACAACAACAATAGTAGATTACTACACTACAGGTATAGGTTTAGACTCTACAGGGATAGGCTCTTCAGTTGTAGGGTTTGCTAGCCCAGACATAGGGGCAGGTGCATACTCAGATGCAAACTCACTCATAGGCCTAGACATAGATTTAAGTGCAAATTATGACACTCACGACAAAGAGGGACAACCTCAGATTATGAGTTGATCATGTCCAGGGCATTGCTGAGAGATTATAGAGAGCTGCTAAGGGTACATCAACTACAAAGTAGTTTAAAGAGGTACAACGATTGACACATGAGGAAGAGTGGTATCGGCTAAAGTATCATGAGGCCATTCCACCAGAGTGTCAGGAGAGTTATGCTCAGTCTAGCAGTCATACCTGTACCAGGACTACTAGCAGGGGTGTGACACAACCATTTCCACAAGATCCTAGAGATCCTAGTGCAGGTCCATCTGGGGGAGGCCATGGAATATAGATGCCAACACCATCGGGGGGAGCATGACATAGCTTCGATATTTGATGTATTTTGAGACATTTTGATGATGTACACCCGATTTTGACTTACTACCATCTTGACATTATATCTCTTGACTTTTATTCAGACATCATTGTATACATTGACATTATGATTTTGAGCGTTATATGATATGCAACAGATTGTTGATCTATATGTGTTCTATATAATATGATGATGAATGCCTATGATTTATGCATTTGATTTCCCTATCTATATGCTATGTGATTCCTATATGATGATTTGATGATTATGTATTAATGCTTTTATGATATATGGATGGAATAATGATTTAATATTGTGAATGATGATGTATATAGGATATGAGATGAATATGTATGAATGCAATGATGAAATGATAATGTGCAGATTATAGTTTTATATATTTTATGAATAACATGAATATGATTATACTATGAGATGATACATGGATAATGATATGTAAATGAAATTCAATGCATATTTCTTTTTGTTATTTTTTGATGAAAATACATGTATGATCTAATGCCTGTATGGTATGAAGATAGTAATGAATATGCAAAAATATGATGATTTTTTTTTGATATTTTTCCAATGCAAAAATGTGATGTAATGCATTTATATTTTGTTATTTTCTGATGTAAGAATATGATGTGATGCATAGATGAATGAATGATATACTAATGCACATATGATCAAATGTATGGATGAATGAAATGATAAC